>JAOXNR010044519.1:0-19119 GCA_028571225.1 Parsonsia alboflavescens | reverse complement strand
TTAATTAAATCCTCTTGTGCTTGTGTTAGAGTAGCAATATTACCACTCATAGCAGCTAGTTCTTTAAAATAATCTAGTTGCTTAGACTCTATAGTGTTACAGTTACATGCAGTAGCTGTACTAGAATCTGAAGCCGAAGACTTATAATTTTATCTGATTTTTTTAAAAAAAAATTTTCTAATTTTGACATATTTTTATTTTCTTTAAGTTATAAAATTAATACATGAATTAAAAAAATATAAATTTTAAAAATACCGTAATAGAAAAATAAGAAAAAGACTCAAAAAAAAAAAAAAAACAAAGGAAATGGAAGGGACAACTAAATGCTGAAGTTTGGGGATGGTAGGGGATTAACGAATGAAGATATTAAAAACAAATACTTGAAAGGTAGAAATCAAAAAAAAAGAAAAAAAAAAAGAGAGATAGTTGGGTGGCTTACTTGGGTGAGGGGAGGATTAATGAATGAAAAAAAAAAATAAAATAAAATAAAAGGGAAAGAAAATAAACACCTGAAAGAAAGAAATGAGAAAAATAAATAAATAGACAGGGTTGTGTCGAGGGATTAGTGACCGGGATGGGGTGGGGGTAAAGGAATGAAAATTTTTAAAGGACGAAAGAGGAAAAAAATCAATAGAAACAACAAAAAATTTAAAAAACAATAATAATGGAAGAAAAAAAATAGTATAAAAATTAGAAGATTAAAGTGTTTTTTTAAAAAATTACTTTTAGTAGTTTAAAAAATAAATATAATTTTAATTTATTTTTTAGCTTGAGCTTTTTTGCATAAGGTTAAACAAACAATTTTTTTTTTCCACTTAAGTTAATAAATAAAAAAGAGAAGTCCAACCAAACAGATCCTAAATTAGCTAAAAGCCCAGAAAATAAGTTAGTTTTTTATGTTTAAAATATAGATTTTATTTATTTATTTATTTATTACTTAATAGTTTCTTTTTAGAAGAAAATAAAACCTGTTAGAATTTTAGGAGTATCCTAATCCGAAAACAGAACTAATTGCATAAAAACCGGCGAGATCGCCGGAAGTAGTAATCATCATAGTTATAAAAATAACAATAAAATAAATGTTAGACTAAAATATAATTAAGAAAATAATTCGACATGTTATCCATCTAAAATTTAAAAAAAAAATTAAAAACACTTATATGCAAGTTTTTGTTGTTATTAACTTATTAATAATTTTTTTCTTTAAAAAAAAATCTATTAATATTTATATACATTACTTTTTATATGACTTTAATTATTAATATCATAATGTTGGATATGTTCATTATAATTTATCATTGATATTTATTATTAAAAAAAGGTAAGTTAAATTTATCCTTGACATTTATGGTGAAAATCTTGGTTTTATCTGATAAATATTCAATTTGTTTAATTCTATTAACTCATGTAATTATTTTAAAATTGATTTAATTTAGTTAATTGAGAAATGATAACTATTTTTAAAATAACTTATAATTTTTTATTAATATTTAAAAATTTTGCTGTATATCAACTGCATGTTTTTCTATGCCTTTATTTGTTCATGATGTTTAATAAAGAATCTTATAATTTTTTTCTATCTATTAAAGATAGATACTTAAAAAAGATAAATAATTGATTTAGAAAAATATTTTAAAAAATTTAACCACGAAAATATTTATTTATGATAAATGTCTTTTATTTTTATTTTATTTCTTAATAACCTTTTCTTTACTTTTCCTTCCAAAAAGCCTCTTGTTTCGCCCTTCTGCACTAATTAATGAGTTCCTTTTTCCTTGTATTTTTCCCATTTTCTTTTTCTGTTTTTTATTTTATTATTTGTTTGTTTATTTATTTATTTGACACATTCTTTTGGTTTTTTTTTTTTTTTGGCTGGAAACTCTATCTGTTACTTTACCCAAGGATATCGACCTAGTCTGTCACTAATCTATATGAGGATTCTTCGTTTCAGCATTCCGAATATAAAACTAGGATTTCTCATTCTGGAAGTGATCGAAGAAAAAAATTTCAAGAAGAATTCTCTGCTTATTCTCATTCTCATTCGTCTTTTTTACAACAAGAATTCGTTTTCGTCTGATATTGGTTTTCTTTGATCTTCGTCCGAACTATGGGGGTTTCTCATAGTTCCCAGATTTCCAGTAGTTACGTTCCGAGGTTTCACAATGTGGAGGATGCAACGTCGAATAATGTTTCGGCAAAGATGGATTCGGAGATAGTGAGTAAAGACGCGAGCTTGGAGAAGAGACTCAGTTCCGTTCGTGAAGGGCTGCTGGATGTGTTGAATATAGCGACAGGGTATCCCTTCTTTTCTGCTGGAGACTTGAAAGAATTACAAGGTATGGTCTCTTCTCTGGAGAAATTCATTAAGGTTTCATCAAAAGAAGTTGGAAGAAACGAGGAGATGATGCAAGAAGTTAAAGATGATGCTGATTTTGCTTCTGGGGATTCGAATGGAGGTTTTCTTGGATCCAAGAATCAAGACAATATTGCGGAGTTGTTGATTCCAGATGCAGATGATGATGATGATGCGAGTGAGGAGTATGTCCCTAATAGTCTTCCCTCGCCAACCTACCGTCCTGCATCTCCTACTTATTCTCCCAAGACCGACAGTCAAGATTGGGACATTGAAAAATGGACAGAAAGGCAAGAATTGGAAGATTGGGATCTAACAGTAGACAGTCCTGCAGCATCATCTCCTACATATTCTCCCAAGACGAACAGTCAAGATTGGGACATTGAAAGATGGACAGAAAGGAAAGAATTTGATGATTGGGATACAGTAGACAATCCTGCATCATCTCCCACTTATTCTCCCAAGACGGACATTATCTGTTGGGACATTGAAAGCTGTAGAAAAAGGAAAGAATTTGATGACTGGGATACAGCAGACAGTTCTGCAGTGCAAGTGAAAAGGCCAAGAACTCATGAGAATTGCAGATCATGATGGCTTTCAGAGGTGGTTGGCTGGAGTATTGGGCAGTTTTGGAGGAAAGTTTTTCAGTGACTCAAGATCAAAAATAGGAGTCTTTTTTGGTTACTATAAAATATTCTTATTCTGCAACAGCAACAGCAACACAATTGTAATGTAATTTTTCTGGTTCAAATGGAGCTCTGCTTGTTATATTACACATTTCATTTTATTTCTTCCTCTTTATTGGTCATTTTTTCATACATGTACTTCTTAGCTGACTGTTCTAATGAACTTAAGACTGAACAAACCAAAGAATTTGTAGTCTAGAAGAGTACCTCCACTCCTGTAAATCTACTCCCATTTAATGAAATCAGTTTCTGAAAAGAATGCAGATTATGCAATCAAGGAAATTATTGTACACCAAATAAAGAAAAGAGAATGATAAGGTCGGGGAAAGAGAAGTTAAACCTCTGGAAATATGGAAATCTTCTTCTGAAACTTAATTCTTCCTTAGTTTGTTTGCTGCTTCATTAACATTATTCACAAATTTAGACAAATCCATTGTTCAAAATCTGAGTGATAATTTATTATTACATAAACAAAGTTCTAAAATCCAAATGAACCTTGTCATTTTTGTCATGAAAAATATATTAAAAAAAAATGAATAACTCCTCCCTCACCAAAACTGCTAAAATTATGTATATATGCTTCCAGGAAACTAGATATTTAAGTCAATGGTTGAACCTTGCAAAAATATTTTGCAGCTCTTGCTCAAGCATCCGTATATCATCTTCAGCAAAGGCCCTCTCTTCAGCAGTTCCAGATTTTAAAATCTCTTGTTTCTTTAATATTTTCCTCTTGATTCCTTTTATCTGTAGACATACACAAATTAAATGAGACTGCACTTAGAGCAAATGATTTTCCCAGGTCAAAAGAATTTACAGATAGGAAAATGAAATACCTTTCTGTAAGGCCACCTGGACAAGCCACCTTGTCTGCACTTCTTCTTAACCACAGTTGGGCATACATTCATTCTTTTAGCTGCTTCATGAATGGGAAGTTCAAAATACTTTAAGAAATCTTTCAGTTTCATCTTCCCTGTTCTTTCCCTCTGCACTACATACATATATTAACTCAAAACAATTAATAAACATGATCAGGCCATTTACACCGTGGGAAAGAACAAAAGGAAAACATTGACCTGTGTTGCAAGGAAGCTCTTAGAAGATACTGATCTTCCAACCTCTGCCTCCTGTTGGCTATGAATCGTTTCCCCATCACCGGTAATGTTTTGATAATCTTGCTGGCTGGCAGCATTTTGCTGGTTTGTCTGAATATCTAGTGCTGGAGAAACAGGTTGTCTAATGTAAAATCATACTTCAATTGTATAAGTAATTTTTCTTAGTATAGGAAGAAGAAGGATTGGAAGTTCACTAACCAGAGGCCAATGGCTGAGACAGGAGAAAATCATTGCAAGAAATGTTGGCAATATTCTCATTGCATCCAATGCATAAGGCTTGATAAAATTCTGTCAGGGGATCTTCTAGCATTGTGTAACCTTCCCTCCTGCAATCTTCAAAATACTGAATCAAGAAAATCTTCACACTGCCTATGTTATCATTTCTAAAGCTGAAAATCAGAATTAAGATTTCTCAGATCAGAACAACCTTAAATTGAAAAGGGATATAGAATATGAGATCATTTAGAACAAGTCAAGAAATGGGTAATGTTGGTGTCAATTACTCAATCATTTGGTACTCATGGTTCTCAGTGGATGAGTCAAACTCAAATTCGTCTAGAACTGCATGAGTGATTATTCCCACTCTTCCATGTATCTCAAGATTTCTTACATGTGTGCCTGCCAAAACAAAGTACCAAATCAAAAGAACTTATGATTTCCAAATATTCTACTCCCCCATCCCAATCAAATTAAATGTCCCATTAAGATTTTGACTTTGCAATGTTAATTTCTTAACAAAACTTTAATTAATTTTAGGAACAGAGACATTAATTCTCACAAGATGAAAATATAAACAGGAAAATTTGGACAGTTTTTTCTCGTTAGACTCACCATTAACATGAAATATCTCCCTGAGTATGTGACAAAAGGTACAACAACTCTGAGCAGACTGAGAAACTGCAGGAAGAGATAATTGCAATTGATTCCCCATTGCACCGGCAGTTCCCAAATCCTCTGGAATATGAGAATCTTCAACATTTTGGTTGCCTGCCGGTACTCCATTATTTCCAGAAGCATCAACAACCGCACAATTCTCCACACCCGATTTCAATTCATTGATCATTTCCTTAATAAACGAATCCGATAGGAGTTCATCAGGATCCAAATTACCACAATCATCACCAAACCCGACAATTTTCGGAGGATCCAAATTCGGAATTGGTTGTTTATCATCATCACCAAACCAAATCTCTTTATATTCAGGAACTAAACCACTAAATGAATTGGATTCTCCAACTGTTGGCAACCCAAAAATCCCAAGACTTGGATTTTCATCAAACATTAAATTATTATAAGGATCCTGGAACAGAACTCCCGAATTCGGATTTTCCATTTGCAATTGTTCGGTTTCTTTCTGTCTTTTTCCCTTGAATTTTTGGTTAAATTCTGATGGTTCCGGCGAGCGACGCCTGGCCTCAACCAAGCGCCGCAACACACAGGGAAGAGAGGAGTTCGAGAATTATTTGCAGAGAGAGTTTTGGGTTTTAGAGAAGAAGAAGAAAAGAAGTAGAAGAATGAAAAAGGCGGGAAAATGTGTGAGAAGACGGCAGTTTTAAGCGTTGCTTTTGAGGGCCAACGGTACATGTTTTGAATTTTCACTTCAACCGTCACTTATCATGACTTTTTTGAGTTTTTTTTGGCCCTTAAACTAATTGGTTTAATAATTACATATATAATAATAATCGTATCAAGATTAGATATTGAACCCAAAAACTAAAAGGATAAATATTTCATTATTCATAAACAATAAAAATTTTGAATAATTTAGCTAATGTCAAAGTGATATTTTGTTATTTATAGAATGAAAATTAATTTAAAAATAATAATACTAAAAATAAATATGTGATGATTTGGAATAAGAATTATGTTACTAAGTTGGGAACAGTTTTGTTGTAAATGATAACATTTGAAATCGAAATATCTTGAATTTAAGATATGACAAAAGTTAAAGGAAAATCAATAGCCCTCATAGAAGGTGCGTCTTAAACCCCTGGAAGCCTCTTAATCTTCTATATTCATCCAACACAATATCAATCACAACAACACATATATTTGTTTTATTTGCTTTACACCCAAACAATTCATTCTACAATAAAAACTCTATCCCTTCATGATCATTGTTATCTAAAAGTATTTAAATGATTTTTTTTTTCTTTTTTAAAAATCTTTTCTTGAAATTTTTTACGAACAAAAATGCTGAATACACTTAGGTGTGGCAAGTGCGCCGAACCAATCTGGACCGATAGTAAGCGGGCTAGAGGCTTAGGCCGACCAAGGCATGTGGGGTTGGGGCATCGACAAGCTGGGTTTAGGGATATGAATATTGGGGGGTGTTCCGATGCCAGCGCTGGATCCTCTCTACTGAAACGGTAACTTTTTCCTCTCTTTTCTTCTTTCCTTCTTTACAAAATAATATCTAAGGGTCCATAATCAATATATTTAAGTAATTATTCACATATAAAGTTTTAAAAGTTTAAGTTTAATTTTATTTTAAACTTGTGTATCATGTAACTTGATTTGGTAAAATTTTAAATGCAATGCAGGTGAAGGTAATTCAAAATAAATTGAAAATTGGAAAAAAAAAATACATAAGGGTAGGAGGGGGACTTGTTTACTTATACCTCCTTGGAAATCAATTAAACAAAGTAGAAATTATAATGAAAATACACTAATTACATACACCACTGGATGAAGTTTCTTTTGCATAATATTTTCATTCCTCCTCTTCCTTTGCCGACAAAATAATCATCCCTTGAGTCCTACTTTCCACTTTGATCCAATCGGAACTACACATGGGTGCTTCCAATGTGTTGATTACCAATACACTTCTATGATCTTCGAGTACTCAACCACTTTCACTAAAGGCACTTTTCAATGCCACGGTTGAAACAAGTGGGTCAAAACCTCTCGTGCTAATTTTGAAATGTAGGATAAGTCGCTTCATTTAATTTCCTCCATTCCAAAATTTCAAAATCACCAGCAGAGTCTTCTTCATTCACTTGAGTAGCAATGTTATAAATTGCGAACTCACTCAAACCGATACTTGTTGAAGATGATGATGACAAACCTCCTCCCTTAGGCCTTTTGTTGAGGTGCAAAAGTGTTCACAAAGCTTCGAACCTTCCTCCACGAGATGCACTATGGTTGCGCTCAATGGTGTTGTGGAAGATTGATCATGATAGGATGCAAATAATACATCCAAATTCGCCCTCACATATGTCTTTGTTCTCTCCACTTTAACTTGCCATGACATTTTGTCTTTATCACAACCAGAATACAAGCCATACAAGTAGTCTATACTTGTCTCAAAACCTACAATCTTAAATCGAGGATCCATGCAAAAAGAAATGCATTACAATAATAGTATATCGTTATAATATTTGGCTTCCATAGATGATATCATTCCACTATCTGTACTATGGTCCCTATATTCGGTAAAAGTATGACATACATTAATTAAAGTTGGAATCATATGATGGGTGGTGGGATAATATTGACCGGAAAGTAATTATGTAACATCCTTAAATTTTTTCAAAAAAGAAGAGAAAATGGCAGCATTATCAAAATATTGATAGTTAAAAAGGATTGAAATCCGATACTACTACAATATTGAAATATTATTTGTTTATAAGGAAGAACACTATCTACCATATCATTGGTGGATTACCATCTAGTGTTAACATTTGGCTTAAATTTATTGTAATTTAAATCTTGTTCTCTAGACATAAGTTTAAATTGTGCACCTCTAATACAAGAACTCTTCATAAATATAACAATATTAAGAAAAATATTAACTATATCTTCTACAAATTGGTATCCACTTTTAACAATTAAATTCAACACATGACAAGCACATCTATTATGAAAAAGCTTTCCATCTAAAACAGGATAAATTTCATTCTTAATAATTGGAATGGCAGAATCATTGTTTCCAGCATTGTCAAAAGAAATATAAAAAATTCTTTCCAAAATATTATATTCACAACAAGTAGATAAAATATGATTTGCAATAGAAATACCGGTGTGAGGGGATCAAATAGTTTAAAAGTTAGGATTCGTTTTTGAAGAAGCCAAGCATGGTCAATCCAATGAGAAGTGATAAACCAATAATTCCAAGCATCATACCGGTCCAAAAATCACAAGAGCGAGCAAATTTCGTTTCTTTTATAGTTACTAATTTATTAAATTGTTCAGGAATATATATATTTTTTCCATTTTTCTATAATATGTAAAGACATCACATCTAAGTGTAGATTTAGAAATTCTACGAAATGGAGGTTGTAAAACACCACAAATAATAACAAAATCACTAGTTTCCAATATTATCAAAGGTAGATTTTGTGGAATTACCCACCTAACAGGTCCTTCCCTAGTAAGTTTTTCATCAAATCTAAAATTACGAGTTAGTTTCTCCTGTTACTTTAATTTGTTGTTGTTGTAGTAAGTTCTCATTAAAATCTTCGTGCTTGATTTTCATGTGCCTTATCAAGGTTCCCATCTCACTCTCAGTTTTATGAGTATATGACTTCCAACAAAGTTTACAAGTTGCTTTGTCACCTACTTTGGTAAATAATCTCCTTACTAATGATTTTTTTTCTTTAGTTTTACTTGTCATTTAGCTAGATGAAGGAGGACGACGACAAGTTGATGGATGCCAAGGAGCTATCAAGACATTGGAGAACTCATTGGAAGCTACCAAATGAAGAGATGAGAAGATTCAAGTTCAATTTTGAAGAAGATGGAGCTTCAAGGGGAGATTCAATGAATGGGTTGAAGAATTACAAGATGAAGAAGTTAGTTCATGCATATAAAGACTTGTACTTCAAGTATAAGAATGATGCCTTGAAGATGAAAGTAGCAATGTTGGCATTGGTGTAAATCAAGGAAGATCAACTTGAAGATGATGCCATGTTCCATGGAGTTAAGCTTGTAGATGAAGACCAAATTGAAGAGACATATGGGAAGATGGAGGGCTTAGAAATGTGCCTGAAAGACTATAGTTCGAGTCCCAAAAGAGTTCAAATTGAAGGCATGGAACAAAGGGTGAAAGAAGAAGAAGCAAGGTTGGAAAAACAGCGCATCCGTCACCGGCTTGGTAGAAGACTAGTTTGTTGGCGTTCTAGTGGACATCAGGTGCACCATTTGGTACCGGGTCAGCCAACCATGTTCTTATTTTCTTTGAATTTTAATGCTTTCTTCTTGTTATTTTTTATATGCTTTAAGGGTAATAATGTCTAATTACCCTATCCATGAATTATTAGGTTAATTTAGGGCTTTGGGACTATATATAGTTCCTTATCTTTGTAGAACCTAATAATTCTATCAAATATGTAAGAAATACAAAAACAATTCAAATAAATAAAATTGGAAGATAAATATGCAAGTAACAAATTACCAAAAAAGTTACGAAGTAAAATTAACTTCAAATTAAACAATAAAATCAAGTAAACAACAATTTGTAAATTATAAAGCTTAAAAGATAAGTAGAGAATTACCAAATTGAAATTCAAAAGATTTAGTTGGGAATTGTGGAAGATGGAAACTCCAAAACTAACTCCAAATTTTGTTTTTTTTATTGCCAAAATTAAAATACTTGGATGTAAGAGTAGAGAGTTTGGAAATAGGAGAGGAGAAGAGTATGGAAGAATGTGTGAGGATTTTTGAGGGTATGGGAGGGGATATTTATAGTTTTTTGGGAGATATAGCCATTAGTGGCCGTTTAAATTCAAATTCTGGAGCTGTCACATCTGCTAAGATTTCTCCTACATTGGTTGTTCAAGCTGATGCTATTATCTCTTCTTTCGAAGCTAAAGTCACTGATACCACAGTACAGAGGGCACAACATCTAGCCAAATCACTCTGGGACGTGGAGGAAGGAAACAAGTGTAGAAAAGAGATACCTACTATCGTGATCACCATCTTTGGCATTGTAGCCAATCCAAGGTTTTTCCCAATCTGAGTTTCCTTGTTAAAATTTATCATGTCTTTTTTGTTATTTACTTTCATCTTTGTTAATATTCGATCCCTACAATATTTTGATCATGATCATTGTTACCCAAAAGTACGTAAATGATTTTTTCTTTCTTTTGGTAGTTGTTTTTGAACAACATTGAAGAGGACGTTTATTTTAATTCATAATGTTTTTCATATTTCATAAGTAAGTCAACCTCATATTTTTAGTTTTTGTTAGATATATTTCAACAAATAATTAGCCCACTACCAGATAATGGGAAAGATGCAAGTATTCTCTAGACAACTTCAGACGAATAGTATTATTTTGCAGACCAAATTCATGCTTTTTCCATAATCACTATTCCTTATTTTAGTAACCGACAATAAGTTTCCATGTTGATTTCCTATTGGATTGTGATCCATCTTTGCTTCTATTGAAAATTCCAATCTATTATATATTAATATAATTAAGTTCTCAAATCCGAAAAAAACACAATTTTTTATTATCTTGGCATAGGCATACCTTTTCTTTCTCCTAATTATTTTTAAAATCGAAAAAATTTAATGAAATTTTCAACATCTAAACTCTTCAACTTCAAGATGATAATTTAAATTAAATATCAAAAAGTTAAAAGATATGCTCAATATTACATATGCAACTTTTAAATGCTTAGATCTCTTTATCTTCCTAAAAGAAATTAAATTAAATAATAATTTTAAAAAAAAACCTCAATGTACCACACTTACCTATACAAATATTTGTTTCTCTTAATTTTTAAAAATATAAAAAAAGAATTAAAGAGCATGAATCCATTATAATTTAAACCTGTTTCCATTTTATTTTGGATAGAATCCGTACAATGCACATTTAATTACCTAGTTGAAAGAAGATTTTCAAGACATTTCTTGTGACCTCTGAAATTTTTGACAACATTAATTACGTAGGTATAGATAGAAAAAAATTCAATTTCTTATAATAATGTTATTAATATGTTTTTTCAAGAAATTGATCTAATAGACAGAGAAAGAACTTTCTTTATTTATTGGTTAAGCATTAAGCCGACTTCACGACATAAAATATAAATGAATTACAAAAGATTTTTTGACTTGAAAATTACTCTCTTCAATGAAATCAACTTTTCTTTTGTTTTTCTTTTTCTTTTTTTTTCAAAGGTCAAATTATGAATAATTTCATCAATTCATGGTTCTAATCTATAAAATAATAATGATGATGATGATAATGATAGTTGCATATCACTTAAATTACTAATACAAATAAAATTATATCCTATATCGAATAACGTTGCTTTACACGACAAAAATATAGAAATAAACATAAGCATAGCTAAACTCCCCATGGGACAGTTTATAGAGATTTCATTGATTGTCTTTTGTCATTTTGGAAGTCTGGATTTGGAAAAGTTGAGGTACGCTATGAGGTTGCATTTTGTGATGTTCAATAGAATTGTCAAAATGAATTGAGTCCTTAGGAACGGATCACTTCTATCTCAAAATTTTAAAGGATTGAGTTGAAAAAATATGATTGTAATTGTAACAAGGGCTTTTCTAATCCCTTAATGACCAAGGACAAACAAGAGTTTCAAGAAGGATGGACTGGACTGGCTCTTGAGCCAAGGGTATTAAAAAAAAAAAAATGTAATTTATTATCTTTATCAAGGATTTGTTTTAAATATATATTTTTTGTCTTTTTTTCTTCTTATCCATGCATGCACCACCTTAGATTATCTGCAATTTTTTTTTTGTTGTTGCCGTCATTGATACCCAAGTAATCTTAAATTGAATATTTCGTTTGTATGTTTGGTTTGTAATAATTTTCTGTGTGTTTTCTCTATTCTCCTATTCACATTATTTATTATTTTCTACATTTTTTTTAAACAATATGAAATTTTTATTTTAAATATTTTTTAAAATTTTCAAAATTATAAAAGATTGGCCTGATTTGATCTGATTTAATCAACCAAGTCAAAGGGCTTTTCGGTTGTGGTTTTGAGTAATTTTGCATTCATTTTAGCAAATAAAAAGATGTGAAAGGACAAAAAATCCCTTTGACTTAGTTGGTTTATTGCCGGAATAGGTTTAAAAAACCAAATCCACAACTCTTAAATATTTTAAGGACTAAAAAAGGTAAAAAAAAAAATTCTTTTAGGACTATAACCACCAAACATCAAATTTATAGAGCTGGAGTCTGGCCAGTATTGTCCTGGAACTGATAAAAAGGACTCATTTCATAACTCTAAAATATTTTGGAAACCAAACCAACCAAAAAAACTAAAGAGGACCAAAGCCACTAAAACATAATTTTTGGGGACAAAATTTGACAATTTTCCTTTTAAAAACTAATCATTGTTTCAAGGAGAAATTTGATGTTTTAAGATTTGACCTTTGCTCAATTTAGTGTTTTGGTCCTTAATTCTTTTTTTTGGCCATGTTGGTTTCAAATAAATTATGATTAGATAATTTAATCCTTCTAACCATATTATTAAAAAAAAAAAAATATCAAATCAATGATCTCTCCATCAAATTAACATAGACAAATTCGATACTATACTATTCAAGCAATCAAAAAGCAGATATTAATTAAAATATTCCTGAGCTAAATTTAGGTTTTTGATTTAGCTAAATTCTATTTTTTGCTATGCCAAAAATCAGCATTTAACTCAACAATGTTTCTGTGAATACTTTTTTTTTTTTCTAACTATTTGAATAGCGCAATACTAAATTTGCCTCATTAATTTAATCAGATGGTTATTAACTTAACTTTTTGAATGATTTCTTTTTCAAGAATACAGTTAGAAGGACAAAGTTGAGGCAACGGCAAAAAAAGAAAAAGAACAAGATAAAGGAACAAAGCTTAAAACTGATCAAAGGTTAGATTCTAAAACATCCAATTACTTTTGTTTCAAACCTAATTCGTTTAGCCAGTCTCTCATTCAAGTGTGAAACAATGAGATCAATTGGATTGAAAAATTAAAAAATCCCCCTACACGTTTTCATAATAATTTCTAAATATATACTCTCTCAGTTTAGAATTAAATGTCTTATTTTGACTTGCATAAATTTTAAGAAAATTAATTTATTAAATTTATTTTAAACTTAACAATATCAATTTTTTGATAAAATCTATTATACCATATTAAAGTATAGACATCTACTGAGAATTTGCCACATAAGCTCAAGGTAATCTTCCAAATTAATGTTTTGAGTGATTTGGTAGCTCCTCAATAATGTGACTTCATTTTCTTGCAAAAACATTAATTTTTTTAAAATGCTTTTCTTTTTTATTTAAATTTTTAAAAAATCTTTTAGTTTTCCTATAAAACTCTTCATTTACTCTTCTTTATCTTTTCATTCGTTTATAATATTCTTCCGTATCTTTATTTAAAGGGTCTTTAGTTTTTTTTTTTTTTTTATAAAACTCAACTTTCATTCTTTAAATTTTCTCCCGACTTCTTCCATTTCATATCCAACATGGCATAGGTTGCTTTCAATTTTCATTTGGCTCTATAAAAATTCTCTCATATTCAACTATTTATTCTTCATATGTTGGAGAAGGATTGAAAGGGTTGGACTTGCATCTCACAAAGTCATCCATCGATACAAGATCCAAATAAAAATGGTATTTTGAATATTTATATTCTCTCAAAAATGAATATTATGCCAAAACTAAAGATTGAAAAAGCAAGTTCCAGTGATTCCATTTTGCTTCAACAAATTTCTCAAAAACGAACTGCGCATTAACTTAAGATGCACTACCATTGGGATAAAGTAGGGGCCTTTATAGAAAAGATTAGATATAATGGCGTCAGGAGTGACACAAAGCTTTCTCGAGCAAAATATATGGTCGGACGGGGAAATAAAGATGCATCAAAAGCCCAATTCCCCATGAAGTAATGAAAAAAAAAACCCAGTCGTCTGTTCGATAATTTACAAATGTCTCTTCAGAAATGAGATTCTGGAAAACCTGCTCTTCCTCGTCAAGACTATCATTTTCATTGGCTGGTTCAGAGCTTCCGTTCGAACCACTGCCGAGCAACAATTCCCTTTCCAAAGGCGGATCTCTGGTTGAAGGCTCGACTCCTCTCTCTACTGCTTCTGTTCATCAAATCGACTGTTTTTTCCATATTATATAATTGCAAAATCGGTAACTTCAAAAAATCAAAAAATAAACAACCATGCTGGATCTCCAATTCTCTCTCTGCTGCTTCTCTGGACCAAATTGATTGTTTTTTCCAAATTAATGGAAAAGCCAGTAGCTTTGACAATTGATTTCTTATTTTGGACAGTTTTTTCAGCCTCATTGCTACTTTCGAAAACTAATCTTTCTTACCAGACCTACCAAATTTATCGAAAACCAGAGCTATTGATGGAAACCATTGATTGCTTGATTTCGGTAGATTTTTTCAGCCATCCTTGACCCTTCCGAGAACCCTAACCTTCTTACCAAACTTATCGAAAAGCCCAATTGATGGAAATACTGATACATGGCTCTTGGCATTCTTCTCTTTAGTACAGTATAGATAGATCACTATTAGTTGCCCCGAAGGGAGGAAGAGGCTATACTCAGTGAGTAAGAGTTTGGTAATTCCATTTTTTTTTTTTTTTTTTTTCAAAACTAAAAGTTATAATATTTTTATTGTTATAAATAGTATCATCACCTCAATTACTACTACAAAATTTGAATTTCAAAATTTTTATTTATAACTTCTATGATTGCAAGAAATTGTGGATGAGCAAGAAAGGCAAAGACCACACTGGAATTTTTTATATTAAAACTCTCAATAATTTAATTTTAAAAATTAAATATCAATATTTTTTTATGTTAGCTGTGGAATTTTTTTCATTCCTCCACCAATTTAAAAATCTATATAATGGTTTACTTACATAAATCGTATGGCTGAAAAGGATTTAAAAATTGATCATGCTTATTAGCAGTTTATTTCTCATATAATGCATTTTAATTAAAAAATAATAAACGATAATATTTAAATTTTTATTGTTATCAGTTTTATATATTTTAATATTTTACTTATCGAATGTTACATTTTCAACTATCTAATGAGAATATATATTAAAATTCGTGAGTTTAATTTCCAAACATTCAGAAATTGGTGATTATGGTCTCGAGAGGTTTTTATTTTTTATATATAATCCTCAAAAAAATTTTCGAATTGTAATTATGATTCTTTTTATATTTTTCGATGATAATTCGAACAGAATCCAACAAAAATTTAAAGCACGACAGGTAATAAATTGAAAAAATATCTTTAAATAGTTAATTAACTAACAACAATGCCTTATAATTAATGATAATAAAAATTAGTTAAATAACTTCTATTTAATTACAGAGAGAAAATTTTAAAAAGAATATTAGTTTATAAACTAATAAATTCTAAAAAATAATACATTTTATCTTATAAATAATATTATATATACCGCTGGGTCTTCATCCATGGAAGAGTAATTTTTATCAAATAAATTATTGTTTACGAGAATTTTTTCTAAGAATTTCTAGTAAAAGGGACAGAAAATCGGATTCATATGGCCAGAAGGAGCGAAATCACGTGCAAAAAGTGAAGGCACGATATTGAGGTGTACATGATGCAGCACAGCGGTGAGCGGAGCGTTCGCATTGGCAGTATTGTGTATTATTACTCTTTTCCCCCCTATTCTACATTATGAAGATGAAAAATGCTACTTTATGGGCGTGTAGAGGAAAGAGGAATGGAGAATGACAGTTCACCTTTAATGATAAATTACTTAGATTTAATTTAATTTGTTTGATTTTGTTGGAAAAAATAAATACAATATACAAAAATTTGAATACACTGAACGTTAAAGGAGAGGAAAGTAAATTTAAAATTATTTTTATATCCATTTGAATATATGAATATTAGTTATCTAAATATTATTTTATAAATATTTTTTTTTCTTGAAATTATGATGATAATACATGATAGAAATAAATAAATAATAAAGTCATTATACAAGAACAGGAAGTAAATAATCAATTCTTCTTAATTGAAAGCAGTGCGAAAAATTTGATGTGAAGGGAGAGAAGTTACTTCTTGTATTTACCCCTTAATAAATATCGTATATTTTCTCTTTTCACTCATTGAAGCTAAATCACGGAGCTTAAAATCAACTCTTCTTCCCCGAGTAAACAAGGGAGTGTAAAACCTTTCAAACTTTTCTCCCGTTCTTTCACCACTGCAAACCGACGCCATTAGCAATTAAAGCGACACCCCAAGGCTCTTTGACAAAATAACCTTTCGACTTTTCTTTGTTCTCCCACCACTGAAGCTGAATCCATCAGCAATTAAATACATATATGGTTGCTTATGACAGCCACCGTTTAGACGATCTGGAGAGAGGGAAATTGTAGAATCTCTTCGATGCTGCCTCCAATAGTTTTAGTCCAGGTCTGATTTTTCTTTTTTTTCTCATTCGTATTCAGCTTGTTGGGTTTGATTCTCTCTTTTTTAAGAGAATTTGGTTACTGTCAAAATAGATGAGGTTCAGGCAAGAAATCCGAATGTTGAACTTGGGTATGGAAGGCTTTGGAAAATTTGGAGGTAATTAAGTCATGATTTTTTCTCCTCCTTTCTATCGAATTTCAGTATGAATTTGATATATGATATGTTTTACTTTTTGTATGAATTACCTATACCTGCAGTCTTCTGATGGGAGGAATTTCGAGTAGTCAAAACTATCATAAATCTAGATTTGTTTGTGAATTTATCCCCTTTTTTCAATTTTTTTTGAGGATTTTCCATTGAGTATGCAGAATAAAGGTTACCATAAATGTAACCTTGTATACTAAATCAGTTATAATTTACCGCAAAAAAGAAAAAATTAAAAATAAAAAAATGAAGACTAAAACAGTTATAAAATAACTTTTGTAATAAACTATATATTATAAGTACAGAAATGCTATAGAAGACTTAATTGGTAGGGTGTGGTCTGAAATCTACTATGGCATTATTTATTATAAATATTGAGAAATTATATTAATATGTCTATTAATCTTTCTAATGTTTTAGACTCTTGATACTTTCTTTCATTCATTCTATCAAAATTCCATTTTTGATCTTTATTTTCTAAAACATCTTTCCATTTCAAGGTTCTAGGTACAAAGCTACTAGATCCAAAAAGATTTGTTTCTTATAATGAAGTTTCATTTTGATTGAAGTGTTGAATTGCTTTTGAATTTACTGTTGTTTTCATTAATTTATAATAAATCCTATAGACTAGTGCTAATCCTCTAGTTCCAGTTTCAATATTATAATTTTTAACTTGCAAATTTAATATCAAGGCTTTCAAAAAATGTGGATCCTCCAAATCTAGAGAGCAATTAGGATAACAATTCATATTTACTGGTCTATTTCCTACATTCGATTCTAATACTGCTATTATATTCTAATACTGCTATTATATTTCGTCACACGAACATCCACTTTCAAGGTACGTCTCATGAACAAGGCAACGGGAATAAACACAATTGAATTGTTAGATCCAATCGTGAATATGTTTTTCTCGATTTTCAGTCTCTTTGAACTCTCAGTTGTTCTCTATAAAGACGTCCTCACAAATGCTCAGTTATATTCATTCACCTCATTTTTTGTACTTCGAAATGGCATTACAAGACCTCTTATTTATAGGTGGACAAGGATGAGCCCATTGAATAGAAGTTGTAGATCCATGGAAGTTCCAGAAGGTCCAACTTGGCGGCTATCCAATAGCAGGTTGCCAAGTGTATGATAACTTTGTAGAAAGTTGTAGAATTATTCCTATTCGTGGATTAGCCTAAACAACTTTGGCTAATTACGTTTAGGTCCCAAACGAGATACTACCCATTAAGCGATATGTTCTGAATGTGTGACCCAATAGGTCCTCGTAAAATTGGCATTTGACATAAAAGACATTTAATGTCATGTAAAATAAGTGGTGTCTAGCAATACATTATTGCAATCCAATTAACAAGAATGTCAGTGACACGACAAAACCTTCCGTGATAAAATAACATGTCTTAATCTCTTTGCCCAGGAAGTCATAATTGAACACGAGTCATAGAATGTGTCACATTGTAAAGTTCAATATCTCAATTCTCAGACCAGAGTAGATTAACTAAACCGAATAAGATAAATATCTCATATCTATTTATTCGAGCATGGACAGGCATTTCATAATCTCACTCAACCAAGAATGCTAGACATCACTCTGTTATTATATAAGAGGGGCAAATCCTTTCTTGATCATTTAACATTCCACAGCACAAATTAGGACATACTCAATACATGCCATTATTGTCCACTCAGTTAAGAGTGACGTTTGACAATATCAAAGTGTGCAATCTTTCATGTGGGAATCTCTAATGACCTCCAGTCGAAAGATGAGACATAATTATCATAATGAAATCACCTAAAACATTCATATAACAATCCACGAAGTGATTTCATGGCTGTCAATCCAGTATATGATACTGTACGTGTACCTATTGAAGGGAATCGGATCTCGAATCCACTAGGAAACGAATCTGGAGTCCCAGAATTTAAAAAAAATTTTCTCTCACAAAAAAGGGTTCAAGAACGATACTTGTTTTTGAAGATTCGCGGAGATCTTGTCCTGCGGAATGGATCTGGATGTCTTGATCTACTATGGAAAAGATATTCTAATCTATTCCCTATCTGTCTGGGTGAACAGAAAGGAAAATAGAAGATCGGAGGATCTCTGTGAGTGGAATCGAAGAAAACAGACGTTTGTGATTTCTCTGCTGAGAGAAAATTCACGTTTGTTCTCATCTTTTAGGGTTTTTTTGAAAGATCGTAATTTTTTTTTCTCTAAGTTATTACAGGATTAATTAATAATCTTTAAAAATAACTAAAATAGAAATAGGGTTTTCTATGGGCCAAGAGCCTAACAGCCCAACAATCTTTTTTATTTAATTAAAGGCCCAATAATTATTCATTGGATCATGGATCCAACATAATTATTCTGG
>JAOXNR010044498.1:0-19130 GCA_028571225.1 Parsonsia alboflavescens | reverse complement strand
ACCTTGAGCTCTTAATTAGATTACCAAAAAGAAATCCAAATGACATCTAAATTTGTATATCACAAGCCCTTATATAGGGGAATGTAGTGGTATAATTTTCTTCCAAAGAAGCTTGGGAAATATGGGAGAAAAATTAAGCTAAAGTTGATAAGAAATATGTGTTGGCTGATAACACCATTTTTGACAAAACTACTTTGGAGCCTCAATTGGAGGCTCAAATCAACTCCAAATGAGATGAAAATTTTCAGTTAAGAAGTTCACATATATTAGTAGATTCTTGTACATCTTACTACCTGAAAATCATAGGAAATTTGAGGAAAAAATATTGCCCGATCTAACCAAAAATCTGTCAAGACAACACATGACAGATCTGTGATTTCCTCCTTGAAGACTGGTTTCAAATCAAATATGTCCACCCCAAATCTACCTAGGAGCCTCCTAAGGTGTCTAAGAACCTCCTCGAGATTCCCAATTAGTAGCTCAAGTGAATCATATGAAGAATGGCCAGAAATCACTAGCAACCGCCAGCTTAAAAAACCTATCTCTTTGCTTCAAATTGAGGCCATCATGAATCATCATTCTAGATCTTTAAAGCTTGGTATAACTTCATTGCAACTGCCTTATTGATGTAGGATTCAAAAATGCTATCTTCTACTTGGCATGATTTTATGACATCAAATGCCACCATGTGGACCTCCATCTTGCTGCATTATGTGTGGCTTCGTCCTTCTTGATGTTACTCATCTTCTGGTTTGAAGGTTATAAAAAGCAGACTTAAGAGGAAGTAGTAATACCAAAATTTTGAAACAGAAACCATTCTAAACACTTGAAATTCAAAGCTTCTTTAGCACTTATTTACCTGCTATTTTTGGAGGTTTGGAGTCCATAAAACATCTTAGAAGCTCAATAAAGAAGTTATGTTTTTCTTAGGTTAAGGTAAGGGTTTTTTTTTTTCTCTTGGGTTCTTCATACTAAAATTTACATGCCTTAAGTATGATATGTCTTGTCAATTTCCAAAGTTTTCCAACCATATATTTACTTTCAAATTTCCAATACAATGTCTTCCAAGGTAAAAGATCCACAATAATCTTGAACTTTTCAAAAATCCAAAGTTTTGCCCTTAAATTTTAAAATTTGTATGTCATAATTTTAAACTTTAAAAACGTATACAAGATTCTATGTCATAATTTTAAACTTTAAAAACGTATACAAGATTCCCTTCCATCCAACCCATCCGTTAGTGTTAATGGAATTCATTTAAGGAACATTTGCTTGTCCAACTTTTGCCCTTATACTTTATTACAGTTCGATTTTCACCCCTTAACTTTATTGTTGCATAACTTTACCCCTTACTAAATGCCTTCTCATGCCATACGTCGTCTATGCTTAATACATTATATGTATTATTTTGTAGATTTTAATGAATTAACGAGATGCAAGTCAACCATACTCCTCAATAATTAATTTATTGTCATTTCATTTTTCTTTAAAAAATGAAATTCTTCTTAAAAATTCAAGATTCAATTTATGGTGAAGATGGGTTGTCACATGTTGCAATATGTCTATCCAATTAGCTTTTTAATTAAGTACATTCATAGCAATAAATAGTTTTTACAAATAAGGAAAAAATACAATAGATAGTGTGTTGGACTAACAAAAAATATCTAAAATTTACACAAGAATTTTGCATGAATAAATGTATATTTTGAATAAGGAATCCTATTTGGCCAACAAGGATTTCATTTTTTTTTAAAAAAAAGAAAAAATTAATGTTAAAAAACATATATAAGGGAGTAATATCTATAGATAATATACATCATGTATCATACATAGACAATGCATGACATTACAGGACATTCTATAAGGGGTAAATTTACATAACAATAGTCTAGGGGGAAAAGTCAAAACAATAATAAAGTATAAGTGCAAAAGTTGGACAAATAAATGTTTCTTAAATGAATTCTATTAATTTTGATGGACAAGTTGGATGGAAGGGCATATTGTATACGTTTTGAAACTTTTAGGTTACGAAGGATGAATTTTATAGTTTTAAGGGCAAAACTTGGATTTTTGGAAAGTTCAGTGTTGTCGTAGATTTTTTGCCCTATCTTCTATTTTTATCTAAAAAGTAATTATATGTTAATCTTTTGGTATAAGTGAAGTATTGTGAATTGATTTTGTTAGCTGTCTTTGATGTCCCTTTTTAAATTATCATACTTTCGTGGTTCATTTCTTCCATTTTGTTACAACTTATAATCACTTTATGTTGCACCATATTTTTCTTAAACAGAAATCTTCATGTAGTTAATTAAATCTAATTCGTTACCAAATTTTGATTAGTATTAACATTATTCCAACTTTATATTAAAATACATAACATGAATATTGATATGGGTCCAAGTTAAAATCTAAAAGCTACTTAATTAAATAATTATCTATTTGATAATAGAATTTATAAAGCTCTCTTATTTTACAAAATCTTCCTAATTCTAGACTATTAGGTTCTTCAAATTTGTAAAATCGGAAATGAATTTTAATCTAAATCTATTCCAATCCAATTTTGACAAAGGTAGAGTTCTAGGGATTTATTCCCTTTCTTTTTCAGGATATGGTAAATCCCATGCATTTGGGAGTAATATTTGAATCTCGAAAAATTACAAAGAGAAAATTGTTTTCGCGAGTGATGCTTAGATAGCATGTTAGTCGGATTGTATCCAGAACGACCACTGTAATGATTCTAGAATATAGTGTCTGTAAGGTTATAGTGGGAACCTTTAGTTGGGAAGGCCAGGCTAATTATTGGTTCTAATGGTGACATTATAAGACATAATATTAAATGAATCTTTTTGGTGTGTATACCAACCAAAGAGTTAGTGTGGGTACAACAAGGGTTGGGAAGGCATGGGGTCGATGACCTTTGAGACAAGACCCCTCTAAATGGAGAAGTGATCTTTTAACTATGCCAGAGTGAAGAGTTCACCACATGTGATCCCCTTTGTACTAGGGGAATATTCACCTCTTTTTTTTGGAAGTGCAGTTGATAAAGTCATGATTCATGTTACGGGAGAAATAAGGATGGTATTTTAAAAACTTTGATTAAAGATTAGTCTTCTGAGAACTTGAAAAGATCGACAAAACTCTATTTGATTATATTTTAGAAAAAAAAAAAAGTTTTTTCCCTGATTCCATCTAATTTTTACTACTTGGGTTGAAAGAACCTCAACCTATTTTCTTTGAAGAAATATTCTTTGGATTCTTAGCACTCACCGAGCAATTTCTTTATGTTCACCCCCCCTCCCCCTCCTTTTTCTTCTATCTTTTCATACGCTAGTTGAAGTCACCAATGTGCTTTGAGTTTTGTATATTATATACATATTTGTAACGTATTTTATGTTGTCGCTATGTATTTGAATCATTGTCCAATAGCTTGTTTTATGAGAATATCGTTGTATCGTTTGTAAACTTTAAGCTTTATTTCTAACATATTTATGGATTCGCATCTTAACCCATCTTTAGTTGGGATAGAAAGTGGACCTTAGATAACCAAAATTGTATTTATTTTCTTGATTTTTGATAGCCTTACGTGTTGGGTTCGCTCAATATGCGGTGTGTTACACCTGGAAGAAGTGAGGAATGTTACACATACAGTTCAAGCTGAGATTAGCATTGCATTGTTTAGTAAAAAGAGAGTGAGGTGTGAAATTATCATTTACCAACAACATAAAACCACCGGAAGCATGGTGAAGCTCCAAAAGCATGGCAGTATAGTTAAAAAATTTTCACTTACTAAAAAGAACCTCACCAAATATTCAACACTCTAAACCTTCGACTAAAAAACAATTATTGCTACCTGAGCTTCCTACTACACAAGAGGCATCATGAACAAGAAACTTTACATTATGAGTGCCAATAAAATACAAAATTTCAAGACACTCATGAAAATATGCATCACTTACCAACATCACCTATTCCTCTTCATCATCCATACACTTGAGTTGGAATGTCCTTGTCTGCAATTTAAAATTTTGAAACTTTTGGATTCCAAAAACTAGATAATGTTATTTTGGTCGACCTCTTGGAAGATGAGAATCTAGATCCATTGCCAGAGTATGACCATGGCATAATGTTAATACCATTAGGAAGAGATGAAACTAAATCAAATGTAGATAGTTTAAAACTATAAGAACCACCTGATTCATTGCCAGAGTATGACCATGGCATAATGTTAATACCATTAGGAAGAGATGAAACTAAATCAAATGTAGATAGTTTAAAACTATAAGAACCACCTGATTCGGACATTTTCAATTTACATTTTTCCTTACAAGAGTTGGGGCTTTGCAAATTAATTTTCCCTACATCTTTATTATATAGAGAGCATTGCTTTCCTTTTAACCACAACATTCTCATTGACCATGCAATGAGTTGGAGAAGCCAAATCTACATCCTAAATGAATGAATCCTTATTTCCAATAGATAGAATATTTCCAGAAAAAAGAACACCTTTATGAATTCCAAAGTCTTGGGATATAGAACCGGTTACCACTAGTCCATCAATAGTTGGATCAAACTTCGAACCACCTTTCACACCCTAAACAGAGTCTAATACATTTTAGATCTTTTTGGAGAAACAATTCACTTTGTTTATCTTGCAGGATGACCATCTTGAGATTCCATGTTGACAAGATATTCTTTTGAGAGTAGTAGGACAACTTGAGAAGAAAAAGACCGACAAGAACTACAATGTCACATCAGAAAAATAAACTAAAACCATTGTGGATTATTGTTTCATGTTCCTCCATATGAAAAGAAGGAATAAAGGTGTACTTGAAGAGGAGAAATATTTTTTCTTTATTGGTTATTGGATGGGTACATTGGCAAACAATGCTCTTTAAAAATTGTTCCACGTGATTTTTACACGATATATGTTTCTAACTACTTTGCACACGTATCATAATATCTTATTTTTCACTCAGCATCAATTAAATAAAGCTAATTTAGGAAAATACCCACAAGGATAGATAAAAGGATTGAAGAGGATGTTATATTTAGCAGCATGCATACATGAGAGAAGGAGCAAAATAAGTAGTTACATTTGTTTACCTATAATCTATAGACAAGTTCATAGAACAAAATGATGGTCTTACGTTGTGGCTAAAATGAACAATCATAATCAATAAAAGTATTATACTTATAGAGCCCCAAAATATCCAATTAAGTTGCAAATAACTAAATTACATGAGTACTGTAGATTTGTCATTGCCTTTTTCATAAAATGCATGCAAAGTGAACGATAAATTAAGATCTTCAAAAAGCATGAAAATGGAAAAAAGTTTCACCACCAATACTTATGGTAGCATCCTTGAGGCTTCTGAAAAAAGTATTGTCATAGAACACTTAAACTAACATGTTTTTCTCCAATTGTCAACTTGCTCCACTCATTATCTATGAGAAATTCAAGAAGGTCAAAGACATCTATATAAATTATCATTATTATGGGGGGTTGGAGAGACATAAAACATAAAATCACTTAATCCAAAATTAAATCTTCATGTTCAACTTGGCAAGTAGAGCCAGAAAAGCACTTAACACTACAATAGCATAACTTAAATCCACAAGAATGATAATTTCACTATTAGTTCATTTGCAGATTTCTGTTTTTTCATCTTTTGGTTATATGAATTACCACAACTTGTATAACTTAGATTTCAAATCATTACTTGTAGTTTAAGGGGATCTAATTCACCTTTTCAAGAGGCCAAACTGTCACATTATGCTCCACCTTCTATACATGATTTTGGATTATTGATAAATAGGTAGAGTGAAGCAAAGCTGGTCCACGAAGATATTCAGGAGGGCCCACGTAGGTCCAAGAGGCTGCAGGAGAAGTTTCAAGGTAATCGGAGTTGATCGGAAAAGTTTTTTTAGGTCGAATCGTAAAAACTGAAAAGTTGAGGGAGCGTTGGAATGGGCTTAAATTTGACAGGTCGATCCAGGATGGTCCAGTGAGCAATACTCACTGCTATGCTGTGTTCAAAGCCTTTTTTTGGCCATCCAGGGTAATCTGGATGGACTTTTGGGCCTTTTTCTAGTGTTCTTTAATTTCTAGGAACTTCTGGTGTCTTTTCATAATTTTTCCTACTTTCGGTTTAGGGTTTATTTATTGCCGTTTTTGTTTGATTTTCGGCAGACTTTGATGTTTTTGAAGCTTTGAGTTTTCAATCAATAAAATTCAATTATCATAGTGTCTCAAGAATATTGTCGTTTTATTCTTGATTCGCCCTTTAATATAATAAAGCTTTCGAATGAAGTTGATTACAGTTGAGGTTCTACTTTTCCCCATTATAGTTTCCGTTTTGCATCATAGAGGTAGCCAAATTTCAGATCGGGGTTAATAATTAATGACAATTGATTAATTGTCATTATGGTTATTTATATATTAAGAAGTGAAATAGTCATAATTAATATTTGTTATTAAACAATTACCATTAAAAAGGTAACAACATATGGTGTAGTATTTTAGGATTGTTTTTAAAAGATAAAATCTTAATTACTTATGGCCATATCTCATTAGGTTGTTATTATTTTACGGGATATCATGACATATTTTTTAAAATTATGTATATTTTTTTTCATACACGAGGTTAAATTAGTTGGAAACCAAATAATACTATCCTTTTTTCTAACCCTAATTAAACTTTTCTTATGAACATTTTTAAATTAAATTAGTAACTCTATAAAAATATTTTGGAATTAAATCAATTCAAAATTTTCATAAAAACCTCTTAGAATTTTTTTTTTTCAAAAACTTTGTGAGGGAACTTAATCCTAATAAAAATTTTGGAATTTTATTTTCATGTAAAAAACTTAATTTTTTTTTTTTTTTTTGCAAGATTAAGATATGTTTGGATTAATTTAATAAAGATACATAATTGGAATTTTATATTATTTAACTCTTTTTATTTAAATCTTTTGAAGGTAGTAAATTTTTTTCTTCAAATATAAATTAATGAACTCATGAATGAAAGACATATGGAGACCTTGCAATTATTTTTTAGAAAAGAAACCTCAATATATGTATTTGTATACATAATTGATGACTTCTGGCTTATAAATGTAGAGGTTCATCTTTTAATAGATACTCTTTACAAGAGATAGAGTTATCTTCTTTTAATAAGTACGACAGTTAGATTTAAGTGGAATGTCAAGTCACTAAAAGAATCACCAATATAGGATGTCTAAAATGAAGGTGTATATTAGAGAACATCCTCACCATTACAATAGGGTAAGTAATTGTGTGCTTATTTTGAGAGATTTTAGAGAGGTGAAAATGCATATCAAATCCTTTCTGTCTAATTTTACAAAATAATAATAATAATAGTATGGGTCACTACGTTTTTTGAGGATTTTTCAATGGTCAATTTTAAACTTCTTAATTCATTTCTTGTTCCATAAATATTTTACACCATGTTTCAATTCTTTCTTCCTTTTTTTCTATTTAAAAAAAAAACACTCTCCCACATTTTTTTTATTGCTCTCCTTTTCTTTTAATATAATCCAAGATTTCAAAAATTTCACAATCCAACTCCTAACATTTAAAATATTCTTCACCATCGCCGAATTCCCAATTTCCATATAATCCACAATATTTTCATCTACAAGTTAATATAATTCTCTATATCTCAAAAAAATTCAAAATACTCCATACATGTCATTGAAGAAGTTCGAATATCCTTCTCCAATCTTGCACCAATTCGACATGGTTTTGTATGTTGATTGTGTACCGAAACACTATCTACATCCATTTTTCAACTTATATTCCTGAAGTTCTAGTGGAGAAGTGAGAAATATTAATGTAAATGACGAAGGAATGACTATAGAAGGAAAAAGAAAATCTTCTCTTTGTGAGTTCGTAATTATACACTATCCAAAGATCTAATAGTCGTTGTTAACCAGGCATCCACTGCTTGTTAGAGGTATTCACCTTATACAATAAATGCTACACCAGTAAGGGTGAAAATATGCAAAAACAAGACAAAAACCACTAGACAAAGACAAACAAATCAATTGCACACTTCAACGAATGCTACAAGTGATTGTACACAAGATGACAATGCTTGAAGGTAGTCTAATTTAAATTACAAGCAAAAAGCACGCAATTGATATCAACAATAATAAGGCGAAGAATTTTAACATGCATAATGGAATGTACATAGTAAAAGATAAGTCAAATAGTGTGTAATGTATGTTTAAGAATATTCAAAGAGAATAAGAATTCAAATAAAAAACCTACACATCCATCACACATATAAGATCCCTTCGAAGGACCAAAAAATAGCCAAAAGAAAAAAAAAATTCCAAAAGAGATCAAGTTAATACTGAGATACTAATCATTGTAAATAGAAAGGAATAGTTATTATGTTTATTGCTAAAATTGGATCCTTAACTTTTATCCGTTATTGGAGAAGTATTTTTATCTATTAGTTTTAAAATCGATAAAACAAAAATAAGTCTTTGGACTTCATTCATCCAAATCTTTGTATGGAAATATATCTTCACAACAAGGAGACAATCGAATTAAAAAGAAGGCTTACACTTCGATCCAAGAAAACCACTTGAACAAGCATCCAACACAAAAAATAAATAAATAAAAAAGAAGGGAATAAAGAAGAAAAAAGGTTTAGAAGGTATAGAAGACAGATAACTTTGCAATAAGTAATGATTCGTTTTTTATTTAAATAAATTGTCCTAAAATAATTGCTTGCTTTAATTTTTAATGAACATTTAAAAAACTTTTATTTTACTCTTTTGAATCATTTAAAACAATTCCAATACTATACTCCATTCCACTCCACTTCATGAATTACATCGAAAATTAAAATCTTTACATATTCAAAACAAATCATCCAATGATTAGAAGGGCATTTAGTCAAATTATCTTAAAATTATTACTCAACAAGTATTTATCTTAATTTTTGTGTAAAGTCTAAAATGAACACATATAAAATGGAATGAGAGCAGAATTTGAGACATGCCCAATTTGACATGATTCATGATTGAATGTCATAAGTTGGAATCATAATATTAAATAAAGGATTTCAAATTACTTTTATTTCTACAATTTCAATATCAATGCCTTAGAATAAGATCACTCACAAGAAAAAAATTCCTCACTTTTAATTTTGACTGAGTAATTACAATATTATTCAGTACTATCACTCAACTTCTTATCTTGAACATCCAAATTTTAAAAGTTTGATTAAGTATCATCATACAAGAATAATCTTTGTGGACCTTAGGATGAAGTTGAAATAGACCTTTTAAAGTTTTATCATCATCATTAATATCAGCGAGTCATCCAACTACATATAAAACCCCAAAAATAAGTCAAGGGAGCTTCCATCTCAATTTCTCTATCATAAGAAGAAGCAATTCCTCTTCAAGGATAAAATGTTAGTGATGATTTTGGATGCCACCTTATCATCCTTCGATGAGGTTTTCAAGATGTTCACTTCTGAAGCATCAAAGCACAAAGCAAATTTCATAATTTTCCTAGCTGATAAAGACCTTTCCACCAATTTGTCTTGGTGCCCTAATTGCAAGAGAGCTAAGCCAGTGATTTACGAAAAGCTAAAAGCATTAGCTGGAGATGTGGCATTGCTAATTGCTTATGTTGGAGATATACCAACTTAGGGGAATCCTTAGCATCTCTGGAGGGTGGATACAAGGTTCCAGCTTATAGGTGTTATGATCTTGAACTCCTGGGAAGATGTTGCAATCAAAGGTTGTCTTGAAGATAATGAAGTGCAAGTCGAAACAAAGATTAATACCCTTGTTGCTTCTGATTAAGTTATCTAAGATCCAACTACGAATAAAAATTTTAAGATAGAATTTCTATCTTCTCTTAAATTAAACAATAAGCTTAATGAAGACATGAAGAGAAGGAACAGTTTCTTCAAATTCAAAGTCCCAAAAAAAATTTTAAAAAAAACCTAGAGTAATGAAAATTTAATATAATATTTGTATTATTATAAAATATGATTAATAAATTTTATAGTCTCAAGTAATTATTGTATATGTATATTAAATACTCCTAATAATTAGAAATATTTTATTTGAAATTAATAGTTTTAAACTTTACATCAATTTATTTCAATAGAAAAAAAAAAACCATTACTTAGGATAAACAATTCAAAATTGAAATTGAACAAATCTGCAATAATGAGAGGAAAAATTCATGTATCATAAAAACCAAAAGGGTGTCCAAAACATTAGTTCAAGTTAAGAAACCATAGATGAAGAAGAGTAAAGCAGCATTTACTTTATTTTTTTTTTGTTGTCATTCTACCTCCCATGTGTCTATAAAAATTCAAGTTGCTTTCTATCTAAATTTCACATTAAATTCAGAATGCATAGTTTGAAGCTTCTTCGCATTTTTGCAAAGCTACACAAAAAGAGTTTCAAGCATTTTCAACATAATTTAATAACAAACAACTATGAAATATAAATAAGAACTTAGGCTTTTCCATTGAGGAGATAAAGAACATAAAGCAAATACTGTACATTTCAAATTCAAAAAATCCTAAACTATAGTAGTAAATACTATCATATAAAGTATTTAGACCGAAATTCATTTCACAAGTACAAAAACTAGCACTTGCAATTTTGTTAATTGTATCACTATACACCACAAGCAAGTATGCTACAATGTAGTATCCTTCCTATTCTGAAGACCGTAGTTTCTGTTAGCTCCCATTGGATATGAAGGAGTAAAGATTGATGTGCAGTTGGTTGTATATATAATATAAAATGACTCTCATTTATCCTTTCACTATGGGATCAAATAGGTAACTCTATTGTCCAACATTTGAGAACAAGGTGGACAATAGTTAAATTCCAAAGGCAAGGTGAAACTTCAAAAGCATGATATATAGTTAAAAAATTTTCACTTACTAAAGAGAACCTTACCAAATATTCACCCAACACAATTTTTCAATTGTGCACAGTAACACTATAAACCTCATGTTAAAAGATAGTTACTTCTTCCTGAGCTTACCAAGGCACAAGAAGCATCATGAACAAAAAACTTTAGATTAGGAGTATAGGAAAATCCAAAATTTCAAGATACTCATGCAAATCGGCATCACTTACCAACGTCATCCATTCTTCTTCATCATCCATATACTTAAGTTGGAAGGTTTCTGTTTGCAGTTTAAATCTCTTTGAAATTTCTTCATAAAGGTTGAAAAATCCCGAGGAAGAATCAAATTTGAACCTGATGGTGTCACCTTTGTATATTGCATTCACAGTGAGTTTTGAACTACTAGTTTCAAAACATGCATCAACCTTCGAATACTTTTGTTCCCAAAAGCTTCTAGGGCTAGATGAACTGCCATTCAATATTATCCATTTGATGAATCAATCATGCCTAAAGATGTAGGCTTATGTTTAGAGACTCCATTATCACCGTTTAATCCATCTCCATTATTCATCTTGGTATCTGTTTCATCAATGATAGCTATAGAGCTTGAGATTTGAGAAATGAAAACAGAGTCAGAATTTTGAAACTTCTGGATTCTAGCAACTTAACCATGTTCTTTTGGTCCATCTCTTGAAAGATGAGAATTCAGAGACTTGTTGCCAGAGCTTGACCAAGGCATAATATTAACACTAGCAGGCCAAGATGAAACTGAATTAGATGCAGCTAGTTTTGAACTATAAGAATCACTTGATTTGGACATCTTCAGTTTACACTTTTCCTTATAAGAGTTGGGGATTTGCAAATCAATTTCCCCTCATCTTTATTATGTAGAAAGCATTGTTCTTCCATTTTAACTATAGCATTATCATTTACCATATAATGAGTAGGAGAAGCAAAAGCTACATCCTGGATGATAGAATCCATATTTCCAACACATAGACTATTTCCTGAGAAGAGATCACTTTTTTAATTCCAAAGTCTTAGGATATAAAACAGGCTGAGGGAGATAAAGAACATAAAGAAAATACTGTACAATTCACCTTCAAAAAGCCCTAAACTTTACGAGTAAATACTATGACATCAAGTATCCAGTTAGAATTCATTTCACACGCACAAGCAACGAACATTTACTTCTTTGTTAATATTTTATATCACTATACACTGGGCAAGAATACTTTTAGTGTCGTATCCTTCATGTTTTAAAGACCAGCTTCTACCAGCATCCATTCAATATGCAAGGGCAGCGGTTGGCGTGCAGTTGGCTGTGTGTAAAACATAAAATGATTCCTTTCACCAAATGCAAGCTAAAACTCCAAAAGCATGAAAATATTGTACAAAAATTTCTACTTACTAAAGTGAACCTCACCAAATATTTAACTTCATGAACCTTCTGCTAAAAAAAAATTATTGCTACCTGAGCTTCCCATAGGACAAGAGCCATCAAGAACAAGAAATTTCACATTGCAAGTACCAAGAAAATCCAGAATTTAGAGACACATATGCAATTCAGCATCACTTACCAACATTACCCATTCCTCTTCATAATCCATTTACTTAAGTTGGAATGTTCCCGTCTGCAGTTTAAATCTCTTTGAAATTTCTTCATAAAGCTGGAAACATCCTAAGGAAGAATCAAATTTGAACATTTGAACCGGACAGTATCATCTTTGTATGTAGCTTTCACAGTGAGTTTTGAACTACTAGTTTCAAAACTTGCATCAACTTTTGAATACTTTTGTTCCCCAAAGCTTCTTGAGCTGGATGAACTGCCATTTAATATTGACTTAGATCCGTTTGATGATTTGTCATGCTTAAAGATGTAGACTTACCTTCGAAGACTCCTTCATCACCGTCCAAACCATCAATACCATTCATCTAGGTATCTATTTCATCAACAATAGCGACAGAGCTTGAGCTTTGAGAAATAAAAACAGAGTCAGAATTCTGAAACTTTTGAATTCCAGCAACTTGACCATGTTCTTTAGGTCCTCCTCTTGAAAGGCGGGAATCCATAGACACGTTGCCAAAGTATGACCAAGGCATAATATTAACACTAGTAGGCCAAGATGAAACTAAATCAGATGTAGTTAGTTTAGAACTATGAGAATCACCTGATCGGGACATCTTTAATTTACATTTTATTCTTACAAGAGTTGGGACTCCGCAAATCAGTTTCCCCTCCATCTTCATTATGTAGAGAGCATTGCTCCTCCATTTTAACCACAACATTCTCATTCACCATGCAATGGGTTGGAGAAACCAAAGCTACATCCTAGATGACAGAATCCATATTTCCAACAGATGAACTATTTCTAGAGAAGAGCACACCTTTAAGAATTCCAAAGTCTTAGGATATAGAATACATTGCCACTAGTAATCTAATAGTTGGATCAAACTTCAAATCACCTTCCACCCCTTGAATAGAGTCTAATACAATTTGGATCTTTCTTAGAGAACTGTTCACTTTAATTATTTTGCAGGATGGCCATCTTGAGATGCAATGTCGTTGACATATTCTCTTAAGAATAGTAGAACAAACTACAAAGAAAAAGACCAACGAGAATTATAAAGTCACCTCAGAAAAATGAATTAAAACACATGTGGATTATTTCATGTTCTTCCATACAAAAAGGAGGAATAAATATATATATCAAAAAAGAAAAAAATAGTTTGTCTTTATTTGTTATTGGAGGGGTATGGGCAAACAATGCTCATTAAAAGTTGTTCCACATAATTTTTTCATAATACATGTTTCCAACTACTTTGCTCAAGTACTATAATATCATATTTTTCACTCATCATCTATTAAATAAAGCTAGTTTTAAAAAATATCAACAAGGAAAGATAAAAATATCGATTCAACAACATGCATAAATGAGAGGAGCAAAACATGTAATTATATCTGTTTAACTATAATCTATGAACAACACCATAAAACAAAATGATGGTCTTATGGTGGCAAAAATGAGCAACCAGATTCTACAAAAATATTATACTTATAGAACCCAAATATATCCAATTAATTGAAAAATAACTAAATAACATGAGTATTGCAGAGTCATCATGAACAATTCAATGCAGATAATGATGAATTAAGGTCTTCAGAAAGCATGAAAATGGGAACAAGTCTTTCCACCAATACTTTTGTCAACATCCTTGAGGCTTCAGGAGAAGTATTGTTGTAGAACACTTAAACTAACATGCTTTTCTGTTGTTCTTCTCTTTTTCTCCAATTGTCCTAGTTCCCATTGTCTATGAGAAATTCAAGAAAGTATTAAACTCAATTTTAGATCAATAAAGATATCAATATAAATGAGTAACTTTATTATTATAATTATCATTATGGGAGTGAAAAAGTTACATAAAACTTAAAATTACTTAATTCAAATCTTCACATTCAACATAGCACATGAAGAAAGAAAAGCCCTTGACCCTACAACTAGACCTAACTTAGATCCACAAGGATAGTGACTTCATTATTAATTCTTTTGTTAATTTTAGTGCATTTTTTTTCCTTCATCTTTTGGTTATATGAATTATCACAGCTTGCATAACATATATTTTAAATCGTTACTAGTAACTGGTGAATCTATTTCATCTTTCTAGGAAGCATGCCTGTCACATTATCCTCCGCTATCTATATGCGGTTTGATTATCGATAAATAGGTAGAAGTAGTCAAATTTTAGATCGCGGTTTACATTAACTAAAACAGTAAAGGGTATAACTTTCTATCTCATGGTATTAATATCATCTTAATTGATTTACATAGATCTAACTTTTTCAGTACACAATTTTCACATTTGAATTATTACAAGCACAAAAATTACCACTTCCTAAAGCTGAAATTTACTTTACACAGAGGCACAAACAAAAAAGAAAAACTGAAAAGGGCTAGGTAGAATATATTCAGTGCCATTCATGTGGCAGATCACCAAGTTTTTGCACACATCACTTATTTATTAAACATATTAAATAATGCAGGACAGTACAACTAAGGACCCTAAGCTTCCTATAAAAGTAAATCAACGGAGTGTCCAAAAGCTTAGTTAGGTTCAATATTATATAATATTAGAAAACAAAGAAATGATTAGAACAGAAAAATTAATGAATACATTTAAGAAGAATATTGAAGCACTATTTTTTTTGTATAGTATTGCTTATGATATTCATTGAAATTCCCTTTACCACAGGTTTAACTTCATGTTTCTCAATAGTTGGGATCCTCATTAGAGAAAAAGAAATAAAAGAAACATATAAAAGATACTGAAAGTATATGGAGACCACATTGGTCAAAAAAATTTGAAGTATGTGTATAAAAAGATGTATTGTGTTGAACGAAAAATGTTTCAGATTAGGTGCCCATTTGTCCAAAATAATCAATTTTAGAATATATTAGGGATCATTCAGATTTGAATCGCTAGCAATGTCAACTCTAGATTCCACTCTCCTAAATAATTCTATATTCGACAATGTCTTCAAACTCTTACAGATCCTCTGCATTGACAGGAAGAAAGTACTTAAGAGGTTATTTAACAAGAGTTGTTGTTTTGCACTCCCTCTCACATTGACAGGAAGAAAGTACTCAAGAATAGAGTCATCATTGCCAAGGTCTATGCTCTTAAAGGGATTGCTAAAATAGCATTTAGGGAAAATTTCCAAACATGATGAACAAGTGAATATTCACTTATATCATATTCCTTGACATTAGGGAAAGAGAATGGATTATTAGATTGAAGGGCTTTCAAAACATTAACTTATCATTTATCAAGATAATGTTTCATACACGCTTGAACAAATCCTTCTTTAACACATAATATACATCTCTCATTTGACCCAGAAGCATATCCTCTTACATTTACTTTCACAACTTCATCAACAACTGCCTCAATGTAACTACAAGGAATCCATATCAAAGAAAGAGGGAGATCGTGTACATGACATACTGCAAGCAAGACATCTGTTATCTCTTTTAGAGTAGCTCTTCGATTATTTGAGAGATACTGCAAGCTGACATAAAAAATTTCAGTAAAGAATTGTAATGACAACTGACTTAACACAATACAAGTTGAACTTGTTTAGGAATTTATTATACTGAGTAATCACAAAGAAACCTAAGGATAAAGCTGAGAAGGTCCAATGCTATTTAGATTGACAGTCTGAAATTGTTATAGCAAAAAAAAAAAAAAAATTAATGGTTAATACAAAGAAATTGATCACTACGGACAAGATTGCTTTAATCATTTTCAAAGGGTTGATACAAAACCTAGTCATTTTCAAAGTGTTGATACTTGAGATGTAGGCTTATGTTCAAAGACTCCATCATCATTATCCAATACATCTCCACCTTTCATCTTGGTATCTATTTAATCAATGATAGCTAAGCTGCTTGAGCTTTGAGAAATGAAAACAAAGTTAGAATTTTAAAACTTTTTTATTCAAGCAACTCGACCATGTTCTTTTAGTCCACCTCTTGAAAAATGAGAATTCTGAGACTCATTATTAGAGTATGACCAAGGCATAGTGCCAAGACTAGCAAACCAAGACAAAACTAAATTAGATACAACTTGTTATTGTGAGGGACATCTTGAATTTACATTTTTCCTTTTAAGCGTTGGGACTCCGAAAATTAATTCTTACGTCTTTATTATGTAAAGAACATTGTTCTTCCATTTTAATTCTCATTGACCATGCAATGAGTTGGAGAGGCCGAAGGAAGATCTGGGATGACTATATCAATATTTCTAACACACGGACTGTTTCCAAGGAACAGAACACCTTTATGAATCCCAATGTTTTGGGATATAGAATAAGCTACCACTAGCAGTCCAGTAGTTGGGTTACACTTCAAACCACCTTCCACATCTTGAATGGAGTCTAATACACTTTGGATCTCTTAGAGAAAGATTCATTTTGTTTATCTTGCGGGATGGCCATCTTCCGATGTCATGTTGTCAATGAATTCCATTGAAAATAGTAGGACAAACTACAAAGACCGATGAGAATTACAAAGTCTCCTTAGAAAAAAGAATTAAACACATGTGGAATGTTTCATGTTCCTTCATGGAACAAAATGATAATTTCATGCAACAATTAACATGAAGAATTAGAACCTACAAAAAAAAAAAAATTATACTTAATAGAGGCCCAAAATATCCAATTAAGTGGGAAATTACTAAATAAAAAGAGTACTACAAGTTTATCATGGATAATTCATAAAATGCATGCACTTGAACGGTAACTTAAAATCTTTTGAACGCCTGAAAATTGAAAAAAGTCTCACCACCAATACTTTTGGCAGCATCCTTGAGGCTTTCGAAGAAGTATTGTGGTAGAACACTTAAAATAACATGCTTTTCTGTTGCGCGTCTCTTTTTCTCCAATTGTCTCCTTATTACATTGATTTATCTATGAGAAATTCAAAGTGTTAGAATTAATTCTAGACCAACAAAGTTATATGTATAAGAGAGTAATTTTATTATTATTATAGGGGATGGGAGTCATATAAAACTTATAATCACTCAATCCAAATAAATCTTGGCATTGAATTTAGCACATAGATCTAGAAAAACACTTAACCCTACAATTGAACATAACTTAAATATACAAAAATAGTAACTTCATTAGTAATTCTTTTGTTAATCTTGATTCTGCTTCATAACTTGGATTTCAAATCTACACTTGTCGCTGGTGGATCTATTTCACCATTTTAGGGGGTCAGACTGTCACATTATCCTCCACTATTTATACATGGTTTTGGATTATTAAAAATAGGTAGAGGGCTACCAAATCTTAGATTAGGATTGATATCAACTTAATAGGTAAAATGTACAACTTTCTAGAACATTAAAATTAATGAATACATTTAAGAGGAATATCGAAGCACTATTTTGTCTTGTATTGTGGCTTGTAAACAACTCATTCCAACTTTTAGATTCCATCATATGCCTGTTTAGAAGTACTCCCTTCATTTCAATTTAGCTATCACTTAAGGAAGAAGTTATAACAAATCAAGAGAAAAAATGGACTTGAATTTCCTAATTAATCTAATTTATTTGTGACCTTTTTCAAAGTTAATTAATTGTTTTACATATTTCAATTCTACATCAACCAATACTTCTAATCCAAATATCACAATAAATTTTCTATAAAATCAAAGTAATTATGAGGGGTAAAATAGTTCAAAATGAGTAAAGTTATTATTTTATTAATATTGGTGAAGAAACCTTAAACGACAACTAAATTGGGACATAAGGAGTACTAGGTCATTTTTTTTTTTTGAAATTCACTTGAACACAAGTTTATCTTACTTCATCTTTTTCAATAATTTTGATCCTCATTAGAGAGAAAATTAAAAGAATATACAACAGATACTAAGAGTATAGAATGCATTGGGTACACAAATTTCAAGCCTTTGCATAGAGAAATATGTACTTTGTCAAAGGAAAAAGTTTTTACATTAGGTGTCCATTTGTTCAAAACAATCAGTTTTAGTACATATGGAATTGAAAATTAACATGAATTAAATACCTAGTCAGCTTGAACATTATCTTCCATTTGAATGCTAATTTGATTAGATGCATTCAACAAAACCTGATTGACAGGGTTTGGATTGCTATTTAATAGTTGTTGTCAAGATAACTCTCATGATAGTGAAATTGGGGACCATTCAAGTTTGAATCACTAGCAATGTCAACTCTAGAATCCTCTCTCTGTAATAATTCAACATCTAACATTATCTTCAAACTCCTACAAATCCTCTGCATGGTACTTGAGAGTTTATTTAACTGGAGATGTTATTCCACACTCCCTCTCACTTTGATAGGAAGAAAGAACTCTAGAATTTAATCATCATCACCTGTGTATGTTCTTCTTAGCCTGATTGTTGTACCATCATTTAGGGTAAATTTCTAAGCATGATGAACAAGAGGATATTCACTTATATCATATTCCTTTACATCAAGGAAGAAGAATGGATGATTAGATTGGAGGGATTTCCAAACAATTCCTTGTCCTTCTTCTGAAAAGAATATTAATTCAAGAATAAATAGAATAAAATAAAAAGTAAAAAAGCAAAGAAGGATTTGGTTTGAACAATAGATGTCTTTCACATCCAACTAGAACAATAAGTAATCCTTTTTATCTTAAATG
>JAOXNR010044477.1:0-19137 GCA_028571225.1 Parsonsia alboflavescens | reverse complement strand
TATAGACATAGAAAACAGTTACAAATATGATGAGTCTGATACGATCGTTTTTCGTAAAATTATTTTTGTTTCCGCTGCGCGATTTCTAACAATGGATTCTTGCAAATGATAAACAGGAAACTTAAAATAGAAATTTTGCTCCTTCAAGGCAATAGGATAAAATATTGATGACAAATCTTCTTAAACTCCTTAATCTGTGCATTGTTGATTTTGGTTAGTACCTCACAGGAGCTGGAGGAGAGAAAGTAGTTCAAAATAGTGTCACATGTTCATTCCTAGTTCATTAACCCTTTGTCCATCTATATTTCTATTTCAAAATCCTCCCCTGAGTTGAAATTTGGCAGTATGTCTATCCACCAGAAATTACTTTTTAGGGCTATTGATAAATGTTTATTATGATATGTTAGATGGTTTAAAGGTCATTTGTGAGCTCGTCGCTCTATCACCAAAGACGTGCATGGAAAGATATCTTTCAATATGGAAACACCTTGATTCTAAGACTAATTGGTGGGATAATATCCCACAATTGATCTAGTATGCCAACTTTCACGTTATTGCAATCGACTAAGACAAGGTAAATTGGTGGATTATTATTGATTAAACAAAATCGGAACACCGGAGATTGCATAAAGTGAATCCATTCAATTCACTTTCAACTTGAACTAACTTAGGCATCGGAGTTATCCTCAGGACGATAGCCCACTTTAGTGACCTAATCATTTTTTGGTTTTTCTAATGGGTGCCATTGACAGTCAAGGCGATCCCAGAGATCTATTCCAAGCTCCATCAATATTAACTTCCTAATCCACGTCCATCTACATTTTCTTTATCCAATTAAGATTCCAATTATAATTGCTAATAATTGTATTTGTTGAACTTTATCCGGTCGTGCTTTAATTTTCCCAATCTTTTAGTTTCTCTATTTTGTTGAGCTGTTCAGGTATCATCCAGCTTCAGTACCATTCAAGTTTTTCTAAACCTTTTTGCTTCTTTCACTTCTATGTGATATTTATTACTAACACCAAGAAAATGGATGATTCAGAATGAATCCTAAATAGTTAACCATTATTATATCAATATTTCCTCATACAAATAATTTATTTTCTCATTTTCAATTTTCTCATTAATTAATAGTTTGTTATGACTTACTTCTTAGTAACACAATATATGTGTATCGGGAGAGGTCTCACTAAAAGTATTTAGATAACTGAAATAATAGTGAGTCAAAAAAGACATGGTTTATGACGATGTATTTAATGTGACTTGTGATAAATTTTCTTTTCTTGATACAAAACCTATGTGTTGGTATAATTTTATCAATATGTCAACACTAGTGTATCGAGAAAAATAGCAAATTCCAGGCACATAGAAGAGTGTGGAGAAAGAAATTATTTTTTGGACACAAAAAGATGTTTCTATAAGAAGTTTATACCTTTGCGATACATGTGTGCCGAAAAAACATAAACTTTCCCAATGCAACTTAGTATGACGTGAAAAACAAACCTTTATCTACACAATTTTAATTTGTCATCAAAATCATAACTTATGGCTTCTCGCTTATGTGTTGGGAGAACAACTCACAAGACATGATAAATAAACCCAAGGAATAGAAAAGATAAAAGATAAAAATCTGCCCTTTATATTCAGAAATCCTCAAAAAATCAATCTAGAGTTGCATATCTAAAACTATGAAAAATAACCTATTTATAGGAGTAGAGACTCCTTACAAATAAGTAATTACTTAATAAAAGTCTAGTAATAAAATAGAAATCTGCTACAAAAAGATTTACTTAAGAAAAATAATCAAATTCTAATTAAATTTGGAAGCCAACACCGGTCCAGTGCCGGCAAGGGCTGTTTGGTGCTTGATCAATTTCTCAAAAATGTGCCTTGCTTTTAGAGATTGTCCAGAGCCCTATCTGGAGTTGAATGCGCAGCCGGTACTGTTGCTCTAGTGCTAGATGGCTCGTTGGCCCACCCAGGCTCTACTACATCGTGTCTCGGTCTTGTTTCTCATACCAATTTGATATTTCTTCTAGCACTTTTCAACCAAAAACTCTTATAATCAAAAATCAAGTATAAGAAAGTAATTATATCTAAAACTATATAATTAAGCGAAGTTATGTAAGATAATGACATAAAAAGGATATAAAACTTAACATAATTATGTACAAATCACAAGGGTATTAATGTTTTATTTACAAAGGTAGATTTTATATTTCAATTGGATTTTCGGTATATTAGCAAGAAATCAACTGTAATAATTAACTCAAAAAATTTGACACAACCGACAAATTATTCACAAAATTAATGTATAATTATAATAATGAGAAAATTACTATTTTCATCCCTTACCCTTTTACTTGCTCCATATGAGTCCTGAACCTTTTCTTTTTCTTTTTTTTTTAAAGACTTTTTAGGTCCTCTTCCCTTTTTTTTTTTTTGGTCCACATAGGTCTCAAATCCTTATATACAACTTTAAATTTCTTTTAGGATTTTTTTTTGTTTTCAAAATTGTATCAATCCCTTATCTTTTTTCGATCAATCCAACAGGTCCTTTTGACCAGAATAATCTTTTTTTGATCGACTTAACATTATTCTCTTGGTCCATATTGGTCAATCAAGATTGATATAGTTTTTTAAAAAATTTCTAAAGGATCTAAAAAGTTAGATTTAGATATTTGAAACCTATATGGACCAAATAAAAAGGGAAGGGGACCTACAAAGATTAAAAAAAAAGTTTCGAAATCGATATGGATCAAGTAAAAATGGTAAGGAACAAAAATGAGGATTTTCTCTATAATGAATTTGTTTGTGGCGACTCGAGCAACATCAATAATTAAATTAAAAATTATTTAATGAAAAAAGGGATATAGAAAAGGACAATTTTCTATTGTTATTTTTTATGTTTCAATTTTCTTTATTTGGCCATGGCCTAACGGCCATTATTGTATGCATCTCGAGCTATTTTTGTTTCTTTGGGAACATCTCAATATGTAGAGTGGCAAGCGTGCAGACCTTATTAATAACTATCATAAGAAGATGAACTTTCATAAATAACTATTAATGAGAGTCATAAATAAATTAACCTTATTAATGAGAATTAACTAATCATATTAATGATAGCCATTAACTAATCTTATTTATCAACCACTATTAATTATTAATAGTCATAATGGTTTTCGTAATATGGAGCTTTGGAACCTACAGGTATAAGATGATGAATTTTCATAAATGGCCATTTATGGTAGCCATTAGTCAACCTTATTAATGAAAATAATCAATTAATCATATTAATGTTTTTTTTTAAAAAAAAAATAAAACAGTCTAAGTGATGGAGGGTTAGTTAAACCCCTACCTATTTATTGAATTAGAAATTATAGTGGGGTAGAAAATGCCTTACTCCTCTAAGTAGCAGGTGGAAACCACCTTAAAACAATTCATACTTAAATCAAAAGTTTGTGAAATAAACTATTTAGTGAAAACTTTGCCCTCAAATCTTCAAATCCAACATCCTCCATGAATGGCGACAAGTCTCCCATGTTGAATGTCGCCGAGATCCTACCAAACTCATCTGGAATATCAACACGGTAACCATTCTATCCAATGCCTCCAAGTACCTCAAATGGCCCCTTTGACCGTGGTGCTAGCTAGCTCTTCCACTTAGATGGGAATCTCGCCTAACGCATGTGAACCCCCACTTACTCCCCAGGTTGATTGACAATAGGCTTGCGATGCTTGTTGTCCTTAGCTTTGTAAGCCTTGTTAGCCTTTTCAATTTGCGGCCGAACGTCACCATGTAGTTTCCTCATGAACTTGGCTATCTCATCATTAGCTTTACCCACAACTACATCCATGGGCAAAGAAGTTAAATCCAAAGGAGTTACAGGATTTAAACCATACACTACCTCAAAAGCAATCCGCGTGGTGGTGGAACTAGGAGATTTGTTATAGGAAAACTCAACATGTGGTAGCTTCAAATCCCAATCCTTCAAATTCTTGCTAACCAAGGTCCGCAAGATGGTGCCCAAGGTTCGATTGGTAACCTCGGTCTGTCTGTCTGTTTGTGGGAGATGCGAAGTGCTAAACAATAGCTTAGTACCAAGTTTTCCCCACAAAGTCCTCCAAAAGTGACTTAAGAACTTGGATTTCCTATCTGACACAATAGTCCTAGGCAAACCATGCAAAAGCACAATGTCTCAGGAAAACAAATCAGCAACATAACTAGCATTATTGGTTTTATGATAGGGAGTAAAATGAGACATCTTGGAAAACTGATTAACAACTACCATAATAGAATAGAAACTCCTTGCCATTGTAGGCAACACAACAATGAAATTCATACTCACATCTTCCCAAGGCTGTAAAGGTAAGGATAGAGGAGTATACATCCTGGGACGGTAACGAGAGATCAATGCATGCACATCCGATTGCATCCCTGGCCAATAGAAGTGGTCTTTCAACATCTCCATGATCTTGTAGATGCCAAAGTGACCAACAAGTCTGCCATTGGGCACCTCCCTCATATGCAACTCTTGGAATCAGCCTTTAGGAACACATAACTAATTCCCTTTAAAGAGGAAACCATCATGCAACGCAAATTCTCCCTTAGCTCTTATCTTGCAATCAACTATGATATTAGACATCTCATCATCAGTGGCATAACAATCTTTCATCAATTCAAAACCCAAAACCTGAGCATCAAGAATCGATAGAATCAGGTACCTTCTAGACAATGCATCCACCACCACATTAGATGCTCCCGGTTTGTATTGTGATACAAATGTGAAAGATTGCAAGAACTCAACCTACTTAGCATGTCTTGGATTCAAGGTGTGCTGTCCATTGAGGAACTTTAAGGCCATATGATCTGAATGCAACACAAACTGTTGTGGCCACAAATAGTGACTCCAATGAGCCAAAGCTTTCACGGTGGCATAAAATTTCTTATCGTAAGTGGAGTAATTCTTCCTTGCATCAGTTAGCTTCTCACTAAAATAAGCTATGGGTCGTTTGTCCTACATCATCATGGCTCCAATCCCAACTCCACTAGCTTCACTTTCAACCTCAAACACCTTGTTGAAGTTAGGTATTGCTAGAATAGGTGCATTGGTGCGTGACTCCTCGTCACTCCAAGGAGGCAAGGGTCACTCGGTGCGACCTCACCAGAAGAGATGTGTGAGTTTCTCAATGTCCACGGGGAGGTCGCGAAGTTGATCTGAAGGTCGGCTAGTGAGCTCGCAACTCTCATAGAGACGTGAATGGCAAGATCTCACGTCCCCGGGAAATTCCGAGATCCTAGGAGCAATTGGCGGGATTTGATTAAATTCCCCCTTTATCCAGATTGCCTACAACGAAGTAAAGGGGAATTGAATTCCAGGAGGTAATGGATGATTCTTCTAATTACATAAACAAAAATACCCAGTCAGTCTAAAAAAAGGGGAAAAAAACTCTCTTGCTTTCCTGAGAACAATCTTTATTGGAAAACTTTCCCAAAATACTAACTTAGGCAGCGGAGCTCTTCCTCGAGTGATAACCCACTTTGGTGACTTCTCTTTCTTATCTTCTTAGGCTGCTGATGGTGGAGCTCCTTCAAGATCTGCGGGGTGATTTGGCCCATCACTTTTGGACCCCATCAGGAAGATTAATTAAAATTTATTACAAATAAATAATATCAATCGAAAGAAATATCCACACGTTGAAAGGAAGAAAAAAAAAGGGTGAATGCAACACTCCTATGATAATCATAGAAAAAAAAATTGCACAACATAAAAGTTATAAAACTATTTAAAATGGTTAAAAAATAGAAAAGTAACATCGATGGCAAAATAATTATATATTTTAAAATAGATGGCAACATACAAAAAACTATCCACATCTTTAATCACACCTTAAGGCTATAATAATAATAATAATAATAATAATAATAATAATAATAGTGGTGGTAGTAGTAGAGAGGAAAAAAATCATTCTGATGTTTCGTTGTATCTTAGAAAAAACCTGAAATATTAAATAAAATATCTATTAAATTTACTAAATATGAATTATTTAGAACACATAAAAAAATTGCACAAGGTACAATGAAAAAACAAGCTATTAAAAAAAAGGAAGAAAGAAAGAATAGAGAAAGTACTTTTTGTAGATCCAAGTTAAAATTTCAGTTAATTAATAAGCTACTTTACCCATCTAAAATATATAAAAAGATAGTAATAATAAATCAAGAAAAGAAGATTGCATGTGAAATTAAACATCATTTAAGTGATAGATTAATCCTAACTTGTTCTATACTATCAATAAATTTTAATTCTTATATCTTTAAAACAACCCAAATTAAAATTTTATAACCTCGAAGATAAATTCAACTCCTTTCCAACATTCATGGTTACACATCTAGAAACATGAATCATGGATCATAGCAAAAGGCTTGGAATAGAGAGAGAGAAGAGGGTTTTGAACTATTACATTACTCATGATACATAATCATAGATACAAGACATCATATTCCTAGCATATAAAAAATCTTTGTTTCAAGGATTTATTATTATTATTATTGTGTAATAAAACAAGAATGAAAGAAAAGAGTCAAAATCGGGAGGCAAGGGTTACAAGAGATCTATTACCTGAGATGATTTTTCAGATCACCCACATGAATGAAATCAAAAGGCAAAGGAAATGGGTGGTCCTGGAGAAGGGATCAAGAGGTTTTTCCTAACTATACCTTTAGTTCTGCAAGAGAAATTGGCTATGATGAGAGTAGAATTCAAGGTTCACATGGCCAAAAAAAGGTGGAACTGAATGGGCTTTCATTAGAAATATAGTGAAAAGCTTCTATTTTGGTGAGGACGAAAAACTAGGGTCGATCAAGGAAAGAAACAAGAATTCATATAAATTGAAGAAGAACTTTATGGGTTTAATTACCCAAAACTTCAAAAACTCAAGAATTCAAATGAAACAAAGCACACGAGATTTCTAGGGAGAAGATAAGAAGCAAAAGAAATGATATTATAAAGCAAAAACACAAGTGAAACTGATGAGAGACAATGTGGGTAGAAACAACTTAAAAAAAATTGAAAGGCTACACAATGAAAGTAAACTAATGAAGTCTAAGGCCTTATTGCTCATTGACACTATAATGTGATATTGAAAATTTTGATACTAAATGGAGGATTCTTATAATACCACCATGTGGCAAATTAAGGACCATTTGATTTCTTCATGTCTTGACTTCCATATGGTAGAAATGTCTCTCAACATTCCATCTCTTTCATTCTTTGCCAACCTTATTTGTCCACATCGTCTCATCTACTAGTCTTGTTTTGTCCCTATGGGTTTAGAGACACTGTGGTATCTATGTAAATTAGCACAGGTATCGTATCTCTGGGATTATTCACTCTCTATTATTGTCAATATTATTGGAACAAATATAATTAACTCAATAGATATGCGTATAATAACAATAAGCTGCATAACATTTCTTCACAAACTCATCGCATTCTATTCTAGTAAACTATATTAAACCGCGATTCATTGACTATTTGTATAAAGAGAATTCAACATATTCCATTTGGCAACATATTTATTTGAAAGACAGTTTCATTCATTCTTCTGGTATAGTTTAAATCTTTATGTTATAGGGGGACTCTGTAGGTAGATATATCAACTTTAGTTATTGGAGAAAAGATGATTTGTTCTATCATTCTCTATACTATCCATGCATATTCGAAGGGCCACCTTTGATCATTTCTGTTAAAGTCCTCTCTTTGTACTCACTTCGCCCTCCAAGTTATTGTTTTTCTTTTCTCATTCTGATAAGATACTTCGAATTGATCAAAAATAGAAATAGCTTAAAAGCATATTATTACATTAATATGATTTATGAATTAGGTTTTTTAATTCATTTTTTAAACATGATTTAAAAATTTGGGAAGTTATACATTTTCAATAAATTAAATGAATTTAGTAATACGAATATATGACTCAATTACATGGATTCTAAAAAGAAATAGATAATAACACAAGTTGTATTTGAATTTAATTAAATACATACTATATTAAATTCTGATCCATCTGAGAACTTTGTACATATCATATTTCACATTGTGAATAATTTATTTTTGAAGCTTAAGCAATGGCCCCATTAAGCATTACTTTGTTTTCAAAGGATATAATTATATCACAATAATCATGTATCGTAGCTGTGGACCTTTAAATAATTTATGAATGATTTTTTTTTTTTCATCTGTTGAATTTACACATCATACAAAGTTTTGAGCATTTTCAACTTTCTTGTAAAAGCTTAATTGTTCACCACACAATCCAACTATGCAAATCTTGAATTTTTTTTTTTTTCTTGGACTAAATAAACTTATGTGTTCAATAGAATCAGATATAATTATAACCTAACCAATCGAATCAAAACTGATTACATCCATTTGTTTAATTGGAATGATAAGGTGATTTTTTCATACAATCAATTAAATCGGTTTGGTTGTTAGATTTGAGTATTGAAAAATCGATTCCGATCGAATCAATTACATTATATTTTATATTATTATGTATTATATATATTTCAAGTATATTATTAAAATTAATAAAATAATAGACAAAAATAAATATTAAATAAAAAAATATTTTAAGAATAATTATAAATATAAACTATATATTAGATAATAGAAATGAATATGATTATATAAAATCCAACTTATCTGATCTCATACAATCCAATGTTGTGGTGTTTGTATTGGATCTGTTGCGCGAAGAAATATTGGATGCATGGGATGATATTTTTCTCCCGACTGATTTAATCAGTTAGTTTGATAGATGGATACGTCCAGTCCAAATTGAATGGATAAACACCCATAGATGAGTGTGTAAGCAAAATAATGATACAAAATAGTGTACATATAAATATATAAATAAATAAATATATATATATGGTTTTGCTAAGGCGCGCCTCAATACGCGCTCCAACCGTTACTGTAACGGAATTCTTGATATAGTGCTCATGTAGCCAACCAAGTGGAGTAAGAATTCCGTTACGGTAACGATTGGAGCGCGCATTAAGGTGCGCTCCGAAACGCGCCTTAGCAAATCCTTATATATATATATAAATATATATATATATATATTAATGAGATGAGGACTTTAAGGTACACATAGATGAACAAGAACTGAATTTTCCATAAAAGTTAGTCCTTGCTAAATATCACGATTAACAACCTTATTTGCAAGGCTTGTGGGCACCTTAATTATAAAATTAAGACAGTCTTGTTCGTACCTCGTGATCAACATTCAGTGACAATAAAAAATAAATAAATAAATAAGCTTGCCCAATAACAATATGCAAGTTGCGACGCAATAAGCACCACAAATTTACTTGGACCCAGCCATATAAAAATTTTTATAAAGAGTCGGTCATCAAAGATGTTGGCCATATTAATTGTTTTTCCTACGGAAAGTAATAAAACGTGATTCATATATAATTGCAAACGAATTATTTTCTTCCTGTTGTTGTGAATAAGTTAACGATTTGGTGAGAAATGTTTTTGTTGTCACTTCTTTTGTCCATAAAAAGATATCTACAAAAAGAAAAAGAAAAAAGAAAAAAGAAAAAAAAAAGATTGAATACAATGTACACTCATACACTGATCGAAGATACAATAGAGTTCTAAAATAAAACGAAGGGAATTAAATATAATCTTAATTTTGCAAAAGATGATTAGTTTTTCCTCATTTGAATAACTTTTTCTAAAAAATAAATTTTTCCGATCAAAAATTTGATTTTCAAACTTTTATTACTGGATCAAAGTCTTATAAAAATTAAAAGAGAAATTTCATGGCGTGAACTACAAGAGAATATTCTCCAATACTTGAGTGTCAATATGGAGAAGAGGAGAAAAAATAACAAGAGAAAAGAATATGTGATGTCGGCTAGTTTAGATACATGTATTTTGAAGGGAAGAAATCAGAGCGTGTTACTTAGTTCATATTCTTTCTATAATTCTCTCTAACTAAAAAAAATCAATTAGGATACAAGTTTTCTATTATCCAAAATGGATATGACTTATATGATATTAGGTTCTTGGATCAAAATAGACTTAACCACTTGGGTTCTTGAATTATATGAAATATGTGTAACCCAATGAGTGAAATTGGTCCATCACATCCCTTCTCTTAAATAGCATTATTACTTATTTTGTGTGGGCTTGAATTATATTGCCCCTCGCCTACCTAGGTTTCTAAGCTAATTTTATTTTGAGCCTAACTTCAGTAGGACCACTCCCTTGTTTAAGGCGCCCGGGCTTGGTCTTAGTAGGCTTCTTTAGCCTCTCAAGGATAAACTCAAATCCATGACCTCTTGGTCATAAGCGAAGGTAACTAGTTGAAAATAGTCTTAATGAATTAATAAGATTTTAAAGGAGAATATTTTGACACACACAAAATAAGAAAAGGACAAAAAAAAAATGAGGAAGACTTTATAGTGTTATTAATATTCCCACTACTTCTTCAATCATCACATCACTAGATTGACAATGAAATCAAAACGTCTTCCGTGGCTAAAAATGGAAAAAGAGAGTTCGGTAGCATTTCTTGGCCTTGCTTAGGTTCAAACGTGGAAAGAAATTATGTGAGAATAAAGAAAATATGAAGGGATTGCCCTTTCCTTTCATATTAGATTCATTTTCTATACCATTTATTATTGATTGCACAAAATTTTTATTATAAAATGATATTAATGCTAAGCCTTTTTTTATTATTAGTTTTTCCCTTCTACTTCACTTACATGATATAATTATTGATATAACAAAATAATCTTTTTGATGGGAGAAACGGGTACGACCCAGATAAGTCAATATGAACGGGCAGGACTCAGACAGAAGTCAACCCAAATGGGTCCAACCTTCAATTTTTGAAAGTCTGACTCACAAAGTCAACAAGCATAGATGGATGGCTACCTGCTAGCACCAACCCCCAAGGTCACCGACCTCCTAAATGAGCTTGAAAGAGGTACCACCAGACCATGACCCTCGACCTGGTAACTCTCAACTTGTTTCATACCTCTTCCATGTCACGACTAGTTGTGCATGACTCCTAAGATCTCCCATGAGCCTAAAATCACTCGACGCAACCTCCCAAAACAAACTGTCGAGACTCTCAACGTCCACAGACAGGTCGCAAAGTTGATCTAGAGGTCAGTTAGTGAGCTCGTAGTTCTCGACAGAGACATTAATGGCGAGAAAGCCCAACTAAGGGAAACTCCACAACTCTAGGAGCAGTTGGTGGGATTCTACACAATCTCACAACTATCCTAATTGCCTACAGTTATATAAAAACAGAGCCCTAATCGAAGAGGTAATTGATTTCTTGCTATATAATCAAATCATAATCAGTCCACAGGTAAGGAACAGACTTTTTGAAAATTAATTACACTCAATTACTCTCAGAATACTGACTTAGGCATAGGAGCTCTTCCCTGGGTATAGCCCACTCTGGTGACCAACTCTATTTTCTTCTAAGGTTGCAGTCGTTGATGTCATCATGGTTTTGGGGTGACCAGGAGCTCACTTTTCAGCCCCATCACTTCTAGCGCCGTCTATGGGAATTCAGACAAAAAGCTTAGTTTTCTTCCCTACACAAACTAAATAAAAAAGCCTGATGACTCAATCACAGCTGACATGCGTTGAACCACCGTGCCGGAGCAAACCACCCAACAGGACGTAGCTATGCACCGGTGAAACGGTGCCCGAAGCCTCACTCCTGGTAGAGAGCAATAACAGTCTCGGCTACATAGTAGGAACCACCACGGCCATCACAGTCTGGTCCATCTCAGAGGGCCTCGGTGAACCCTCTACCTGTGCAAGTGAGGCCCGAGTAGGGGCACCTTGATCCTATTGCCAATGGCATTAACCCCAGGCTGCAAAGATCTAGGAGAAGAAAGATATCAGTTCCAGCGGACCTCCTAGAACTAATGGTGGCAACTTTGGAGGGAATTTTCGGCAGGCAAGATTATATGTCCACGAGACATACTCTAATGCCCTCCCAGAGAGATTCACAGCCACCCTGAGCCCAGGAAAATTGTACAAAGCCTGACCACCCTTTACCTTCAAAAGCAAGGAATGACCTCCGACTTAATGAAACAGGTCAAGAGCAAGAAAGGTCACTGAGGGGAAGAATCCAACTTGTGACTGACCTTAGAGAAACCCTGAACAATGGAAGGGTCTACGATCTAAGAGACAAGTGCAACCGAGCAGCCATGTCACGAAGCTAGAGACAGGATCCCGAAGAGCAAGAGAGCTTGCTACCAACTCCTCTTGGAGAAAGGATACCACCTTGATGAAGCCTGATCGAAACAACAGGCCATATCGCTCGAGGGGTAGCTCCCAATCCACTAAGGAGAGAAACTCCCCTAGAAAATCAGGAAGGAAATGGAGAGCGAGAGATACAGAGCAATGTGAACCTCTTGGAGCCTTCACCATTTGTCCACTGTATCCGAACAACTCGAATGTCGTTAGGATTTAAAGCCCCACACCTGGAGGCAAAATATGATGGCATAAGGGAACCACATTAGCACATAAACGAGTATGTGTCTTACATGGAGATGTTTAAGTATCCCGACCATGTTAAATAAAGAGCCTTTTGGTCAACACTGGCCAAAAAGACCTAGTCCTGGTTGAAAGGCATCCCGGAGGAGAGCATCTCAAGCTAGATACAATTGAAAGAGCTGTTTCTGAAAAACTATCAAAGCTGCATGAGGTATGAAAAAAACATTAATGACCTCTTCAACATCAAGCAAAAGTTTGGAAAGAGCAAGAGAAGCTACTATAATTGCTTCAACGATGAGGTAGTGGAGATCGAGCAGAAGAATGAAGCCATTTACATCACTGCCTTCAAACAGGGTTTGCAAGTTGGGTATCTAGCCCTCAAAGTGGCCAAGGAGCCAATAAAAACCACAAAGGAGCTACAGCCACTCCAAGAAAAATTGATCACGACTGAGGAAACTGTTCCCTAGAAGAAGATCCCTGGCTTTGCCTCAGCCACCATAAAAGACACCAAAGGACGACCAAAAAGCCTTTAGTAGTCAAAAGAGAACAGGAAGGAAGTCCACTATAAGGGAGGAACTTCAAACAAGAAAAGAAAGACCATCCCCAACCTCGTGACCACTCCTCTGAAGACCTCACGGGCTGAAATCCCGGTGGTCATAGAAGAAAGAGGTCTCCTGAAGCCTCCAAGACCTCTCAAGAGTCCCGTGGCCAAAAGTGACCCTGCCAATACCACAAGGACCTTGGTCATCTCACAGAGGATTGTTTTGACCTCAAATGTGAGATTGAGAGGTTAGTCAAGGAGGGCCACCTGTTAGAGTTCTTGGCAAGGGACGCAGGTCCTGTTAATCCACCTCCAACAGCCCCGCAAAATTAGCGAGCTTCGGTCGCTGAAATAAATGCCATTGAAAGAAGGCCAAAACGATCTCGAGGGGAAGACTCTGAACCCCTAACAGTGTTTCTATATGTCGGAGATTTCCTAGTGCCCAAGATCCTGGTAGACACTAGGAGTGTTGTGAACGTCTTGTACCAGAAGGCATTTGACCACATGGAGATAGACAAGAGCTTGCTGATAAACACGGACAAGGCTCTGACCAACTTTAATGGCAGCATAACCTACACGGACAGGATTCTTTGTGTCCCAACTATAGTCTGCGAAAATGACAAGGAAGTCACCGAGGTCATGGATTGGATTTTGGTCGACGCCCCCGCAACCTATAATGCAATCTTGGGCAAAGGGGGTTCATGGACCTAAGAGCAGAAATCTCTCTGCTAAACTACAATATGAAAATCCTGGTTGGAGATACCTGGATTGTTCTAGAAGGGGACACACAGCTCGCCGCAGAATGTTACATCAATGAAGGTAACAAAGAGAGCTCGCCCAAGCTCGAGAAGGAAACTGCATCAACCTCTCGAAAGGGAATAATGATTACAGAATAAAAGCAACTAGCAGAGGAGAGAAGGTATTCCTCAACAAAAAATTCTCTGAGAAAGGGATAAAAGTAGGAGAGCTATTACCTCCTAAAATCAAAGGGAAACTCGTGGACTCCCTTCAAGAGTACCTAAAAGTCTTCTCCTGGTAGCCTCCCAACCTCGGTCGGATAGATCGAAAAATTGCTGAACATAGGGTCGGCCTCAAACTAGGGGTCAAGCCAGTGAAGTAGAAGAATAGGACCTCTGCCCTTGAACGAAACGAGGTCATAGTTTGAGAAGTCCAAGTTCTTGTTGATGCAGGAATTCTGAAAGAGGTTGTGTACCTGGAATGGCTGGCCAATCCACTTGTGGCCCCAAAGAAAGAAGGGACGTGAAGGATGTGTGTGGATATCACCACATCGAACAAATACTATCAAAAAGACTCCTACCCACTCCCAAGCATCGATCAAATGGTGGACTCCACAGCTGGATATCAGTGGTTGTGCTTCCTGGATGCATATAAGGGTACCACCAGATCCCGAAGGCAATGGTAGATAAAGATGTTCATCACAGAGGTTGGGACCTACTGTTATACGAAAATGTCGTTTGGCCTGAAAAATGCAGGCGTAGAATTCGAACGAGCTATGCATAAGGTGTTCAAAAACTGCCTCGGGGGGAACATAGAGGTCTATGTGGACGACATTGTAATCAAGTCTAGGACCTCTGAAGATCTTATTGACGACATCAAGGAGGCTTTCCAGACCCCTAAAGGCTGCCCAAATGAAGCTCAACTCTGAAAAATGCACCTTTGGAGTTTCAATAGGGAAATTCCTAGGCTTCATGATATCGGTATGAGGTATTAATGCCAATCCGGACAAGATCAAGGCATTGATATACATGGAACCCCCTCAGAACATCAAAGAAGTCCAAAGCTTGATAGGAAAGATGGCAGCATTGGGGCGCTTTATCAGTAAAATTTCAGACAAAGGAGAAAAATTCTATGATATCATCATAAGGCCAAAGGACTTCTAGTGGACTGAGGATTGTCAAACAGCTTTTTAGAAGTTGAAAGAATTCATGGGAAAACCACCTCAGCATGTCTCTCTGAGGTCGGGGGAGGAAATTCTGATGTACCTCACCGCGACAAAAAAGGCAGTCAACTCAATGCTACTAGTAGAAAGGTTAGGTTTATAATTAACCATTTATTATGTAAGCGGATTGCTCAAAGGTCCTGAAGTTAGATATTTGGACCTCAAAAAAGTTTTGTACCTCATTATTTTTACGTCAAGGAAATTAAAGCCATATTTTAAAGCTTAACCGATAAGAGTGTTAACCAATTTACCACTAAAACAAGCTCTAGCCAAACCCGAGCCGCCAGGCAGGATGATGAAGTGGTCACTTGAGCTCTCAGGATATCAAATTGAATTTGAGCCAAGGAAAGCGATCAAAGCTCAAGCTCTCTCAAACTTTGTAGAAGAATGCACAAGGGCTCCACTGGAGCTCGCAAGTGCCAGTGTAAGTAATGTTTTGACAATGGACATATATGGTTCCACGGAAAAAGAAAATTCAATGCTGGAATACTACACCCTTACTTTGTGAAGTACAACTTCAAAAACATCGAATAATGGATCCAAATATGAAGCTCTCTTAGCAGGTCTAAGGCTTATAAGTGCTCTAAAAGTGCATAAACTCCACGTTAAAACTAATTTGCAAGTCATAGCCAGCTAGGTTGTTGGAGAATACGAAGCTAGAAAGGACAACATGATAAAATATCTCAAAAGAGTAAGGGATATCACATCTAAACTTGAGCATTTCCTCATCGAGCAAATACCTAGAGATAGCCGGGACTAATGCAGGGCTACTGGTGGAACAATTATACTCTCCAAGCATAAACCAAGACGAGAGCTTGGTTATAGAGGATTAGGCAGACTGGAGGTATCTAATCTACAAATTCCTCAAGGACGATGACCTCCCACAAGACCTTAAGGAAGCTCGCCAAGTGAGAAAATGGTCACCTTGCTGATAGGAGATGACGAGGTATACAGGAGATCATATACTTGGCCATTACTTAAATGTCTAAGTCAAGGAGAAGGACAATACGTCATTGAAGAGGTACATAGTGGAATATATGGATCACACATAGGAGCAAAGACTGTTGCCAAGAAAAAACTAAGAGCAGGGTATTATTGGCCCTCAATGGTTTCGGACATTGAGTAAAACATATAGAAATTCATGAGCTGCCAGTTGCATGGGAACAACTCATATGTTGCAACGAGGTATCAATCCATCAATGCATCAGTACCTTTGGATATTTGGGGGACTGACATAATAGGACCCTTCCCAAAAGGAGTGGGGGGTTTTCAATTCCTAATTGTTGCCGTAGAACACTTCACCAGTTGGGTTGAAGCAGAGCCAATTGCAACCATCTCATCACCATAAGTGCGGACTTTTGTCTGGAGAAACATTGTGTCCAGGTTCGGGATTCTCCATGCTATAATTTCAGATAATGGAAGATAGTTCATAAGCAACCCGTTCAAAACATTTTGCGAAAATTTGAACATTGAACAGAGGCTGACCTCTGTAGCTCATCCCCAAACCAAAGGGCTCACTGAGGTTATAAAAAGGACTATTCTGGAGGGACTCAATAAAAGACTTACAGAGCTGGAAAGAGAGGGTCGCAAACATGCCTGGCCAGATGAAATTCCAAGCATTCTATGGGCATACAGAACAACGCCTAGGACAACTACTGGAGAAACACCATACAACCTAAGATTTGGTGCAGAAGCAGTGATGCCAGTCGAGGTCGGAATGACGTCTCTAAGACTGACTGAATACAATTCAATCTTAAACGATAGGGAGAGAAGGTTAGACCTCGACCTCCTTGAAGAGGTCAGAAACAAAGCAATGGAAGCTGATAGAATCTACAAAAGGCAAGTCACAAATTTTTTCAACAAAGGAGTGAAAAGAAGACATTTCACAGTTGGAGAAATGGTCCTCTAAAGGTTAAATGTTGGCAATCAAGGTCAACTGACCAAGCTACAAGAAAGCTAGGAAGGACCTTATATAGTCCAAGAAGTTTACAAAGGAGGGAGCTATAAGCTAGCTAATCTCGGAGGAAGACAACTCCTGAGACCTTGGAACATTTGCCATCTAAATAAATTATATGCCTAAAGCTACTTAGACATTGTAGACCTCGCAAACTCATTAATTCAGCTAGACACTATCCTAAAGGACCTTGGTGAAATGCAATGATTCCCCAGCAATCCCTCTGGCTTAGTTTGAGCAGAGCGCGAATGAAAGATAAATGTTTTAAGGCTTATAAGGACGTTATTTCTATTTTCAGCTAGACACTATCCTAAAGATCCTTGCTGAAATGTAATGATTCCCCAACAATCCCTCTGGCTTAGTTTGAGCAGAGCGCGAATGAAAGATAAATGTTTTAAGGCTCATAAGGATGTTATTTCTATTTTGATTACCTTAGTACTAAAAATAGCTTAGTACATTATGCAAGTTTAGAATGTGACTGTAAATAAGAAGATATTGAGAAAAAATAAAGCCGTTATAAGAGCAGAGGCCACAAACAGACCTTTGAAACATTTAGTACAGTACAGAAACTTAAAGAGTTGAATACTCAAAATCCTATTCTATTACAAGTGGAGGATTTTCCCCAATTGTTTAGGAAGAAGGAGAGGAGGACAAGGTTGAGATCTGTATTAGCTACTTTGAGGGTGTCATCCCAAACATCGCAGCATTCCATTGGGAAGTAGCCCGAGTCCAAGGAATCGAAATTTTAACAGTTAGGGCTGGAACAGCACCAGCAGAGGAAGAAGCACCAACAGTACCCCCAACTCCGCCAGCAGGAGCTAGGGGAAGAGTAGAGCAGGGGAGCCAGACTACGGTGCCGTCAATTCCGCCAACAGGAGCTATGGTAGGAACAGACCTATAAAGCCAGAATGTGTCCCTCATTACTACCAAAACGAAAAGGAGAAACAGTTAGCACAAAATTACAAAAAGAAGGCAACCAAAATCAAGAAAGCTCCCTACCGGAGATAGTCATCCCCAAGCTTGTCCTAATCAAAGGGAGGTTGCGCATTACTCCTCTCCCTAGTGCAGCAACATGAAGAAAAGACTCTGACCAAACTAGAGAAGTGCATCCGATGTTGGCTCTATCAAAGTTAGCCAACCCTATCAAAAAGTCCCTATGTTCAATCTTATCACTAGTCAGCTCAGGGAGCCCATTGAAGAAGGAGCTGTTCAGATTCCAGTTCGAATATCTCTGGACCAGATTATTTGAAAGACGGGCAAAAAAGTAGTATGATTTCCATTCAAATACTAAGGACTGTAATTGGCCAACTAATTTATACCGGGGGTCAAATCGGAGTTACCCTTTGGAGGATTTGGAGGTTGTGGAGACTCTTAACCTATAAAAGCACCTAAAGAGCTCCAGAGAAACGAGAACTCTGTGAAGGTGACAAGTCGCTATAAAAGCAATCACAATCCGAAGGGAGTTTAGGACGAACAGAGATATAGGAATGTCCTAGAAGAAAACAATATCAAGAAGCAAAGAGTGAAGAAAAGGCAAAAAAATACCTCCCCTAAGGCTAGAAAGTAGAGGACTATGCGTCGCTCACATTTACTGTAAGGACGCTCATCCTCAACAACGGCGACAATGTCGCCCTTCTCCAACTTCACTTCTCTACCAATCTCAATGATATCAGCATGGCTCAGGGAAGAAAACATAGAACTGGCCTCTAGCTCAGACAGGTCATAGACCGGACTCGTTATAGGAGGAGCTTGGACCAAGGTTGGCGGAGAATAAAAAATCCCATTCACCATATTGACTCTAGGAGAAGACACATCATGGGAAGTGGAGGACATCTCTATGAAATTGCTTACACAAAAAAGAAGGGGTTTAGAGCAAAAGCAATAAGAAATTGCTGCAAGAATGCGGGAAAGTCTAAGAAAAATTCTGAAGCCTTTGAAAGACTTTTGATTTGAATGAGATAAGGAACCTATTGAGTTACTGGGAAGAAGCCAATACACCGGAAATGATGGAGATCAAGGAGTATACATGGCATGGGGTAATTCATGGAAGCTACCAAATGAGAAGATGAGAAGATTCAAGTTCAATTCTAAAGAAGATGGAGCTTCAAGGGATGATTCAATGAATGGAATGAAGATTTAC
>JAOXNR010044446.1:0-19151 GCA_028571225.1 Parsonsia alboflavescens | reverse complement strand
TTAAAATTTAACTTTCCAGATCTTTAACATGCTCCATTAATTGTCTCTTGTAATAGCTAGTTGTGTATGGGTATGATACGCATGCGTGGTTCATCATCGTCATCTCCTTATGTAGCTCCATTGCCTTTTTCACATTTTTTTGGCCTAGGCTGACAAGTTGTCGAATTTACCCTGAAACGAAATCAAAATGTCATATTGTAAAAATTATTATTATGTATTAAAACGGTAGTAAATAATAATAATAATTAATGATAATAATAACCTTACAACAAAATGCTAGTGTAAATATATATATATATATATTTATATAAGTATGAAATCTGTAAAAACTTAAAACTACATTAAAATTGAAAATTATTTTCAAGTACGATGAATTCAAAAAATAAATACGATGTATATAAGTGAATCCCCTTTGTACGTAAATGGATGAGCATGGGTTCCTTTTCTTTTAAGAAGTCTTGCTTGCATATGCAAAAAGTCAAAACTGGATCGTAGCTGTACGGGATATAATCTGATATTATTGATAGAGCATGCAGTGGAAGTGGTGAATCTGGTGATCTCCTTGGAGGGCGGCGTTTTTGGAGATCCGAATAACTCTAAAGGTAAGATGAAAATCTGGGTGTGCACTGCTCCAAAGTCCACCTATACCTGCAGATGCAATTAATTAATTAATGGTCAAACATTAATTCAAGAAAAAGACAAATTATTATGGAAGAAAATCATTAAAAAAATTACTACAATATGCATATATATGTGTGTGTGTGTGCGCGCGCTTATTGATATAATTTTGCAGATCCCTGTGGCCGTGAGTCCATTTCTCTCACTGCCTCAACCTCAACTTCTTCACGTGCGCTTCTTTCACACTAAGTGTGATCAATCTTTTCCCTTTGAGTGAAATGTGTGTAATGTATATATATATATAGCAAGCAGTGTGAGATCCCATAACTACAGCTCTTTCTCTCTCTCTGTGCCTTGTATGATATATACAGTGCTTGTGCATGCTTCATGAATAGTAAATATATATAGAGAGAGTGCTGGCCAAGGAGATCAGGAGTGGTTCATAGATACTCAGAGTTGGGATTGAAGAATATGTAAGGAGAAGAGAGCCACCAGGTAGGGGTGATAAAATAATAATACTATGGAGAAGTACGAGGTGGTGAAAGATCTGGGATCGGGAAATTTTGGAGTGGCCAGGCTTATGAGGCACAAGGAAACCAGAGAGCTCGTTGCAATGAAGTATATCGAACGGGGTCGTAAGGTTCATTTTCCAAATATCTATATATGTACATATATTCCATTCTCACTCACTGCTGGGTGAATTTGATCCGATGAATATTTGTTTCAGATTGACGAGAATGTCGCAAGAGAAATCATCAACCACAGATCTCTTCGTCACCCCAATATAATTCGATTTAAAGAAGTAAGTTATTTTTATTTTTATTTTGTTGGTATTGTAATATTATGAAGAATAGAGAAAAATATTACTATGTCTATCTGTCTCTCTCTCTCTATATATATATATATATATATATATATATTTATATAATATATTTTAGGTTTCAAGCATAATTAATTTTCCCTTGTCATTAAATATTATTAATAGTGTTTTTCCTTTGTGAATATATTATGTATAATAATTAGGTTATTTTGACACCGACACATTTGGGAATTGTGATGGAGTATGCAGCTGGAGGAGAGCTTTTTGACAGAATCTGCACTGCCGGTAGATTTAGTGAAGATGAGGTAATATTTAATACGTAATCCTTCCTCAAATTAACTAAATATATGTATGAGAAATTAAATTAAGGTGATTAATTATATATATGATGTTATACATGCTGCAGGCTAGATACTTCTTCCAACAGTTGATATCGGGTGTGTGCTACTGCCATGCAATGGTAATTTTAATTTCAATACTACTTCTCAATCCCCGCTGAACATTAATATCAATACTACTTTCTAATTAAATGATTTCATTTCTTGCCTATATATTAATGTTTCTAATTATAATATATTACTGTATTTTCGGCAGCAAATATGCCATAGGGATTTGAAGCTGGAGAACACGTTGTTAGATGGAAGCCCAGCACCACGCCTTAAGATCTGTGATTTTGGCTACTCCAAGGTCATCAATCAACATATGATCCTCACTTTTAATTAATTAAATTAAAGATAATTAAGATTTTGAAACTACTAATTACTCTGTCGATATTGTTTGATAAATTATGTTAGTAATATTAAAAACTAATCAATATCAATTAAATTAATTTCATGTATATATAGTCTTCGGTGTTACACTCAAGACCAAAATCTACAGTTGGAACACCAGCATATATTGCACCAGAGGTTTTGTCTCGTCGAGAATACGATGGCAAGGTATATATATAGCATACAGATTAATTACTTAATTATTGGCTCTTAAATAATTAATATCTACTTACCATATTGCATGTGTTATTAATATATAGTCGGCAGATGTATGGTCATGTGGAGTGACTCTTTATGTTATGCTGGTGGGAGCCTACCCTTTCGAAGATCCAGATGACCCCAAGAATTTCAGGAAAACTATTAGTGTAAGTATATCTAATTAATTATTATACACGCACTACTTATATATTATTCCATCTATCAACGTAATTAATCTTCTCAATTAATTTCAATGCAGAGAATAATGGCAGTCCAGTATAGAATTCCAGATTATGTCCATATCTCTCAAGATTGCACACACTTGCTTTCCCGCATATTCAGTGCAAATTCTGTGAGGGTATATAAGATATGATTATATAATTAATTAATATTAATTATTCCAGGCTTAATCATAATATTGTATTATATATATACCATCTGCATGCAGAGGATATCGATAAAAGAAATCAAGAGCCATCCATGGTTCCTAAAGAACCTGCCGAGGGAGCTCTCAGAATCTGCACAGGCCATTTACTACCAAAAAGATAACCCAACCAGCTTTTCCGGCCTTCAAAGCATCGATGAAATCATGAGAATTGTTGGGGTTGCTAGAACCGTACCACCGCCGACGTCTTCCGGGCGTATCGGTGGATTTGGTTGGGGAACGGAGGAGGATCTTGAAGACTATGAAGGGCTGGAAGAAGAAGTAGAAGAAGATGAGTATGAGAAACAAGTCAGAGAGGTTCATCAAAGCGGTGAATTTCATATATGAGTAAAATCAAGTCTTCAATAATTGTATGTTTTCAAATTAATTTCTTCTTTTCTTTCAAAATATATGTAGAATTTACTGGTTAGTAGTATACCATTTTTAAGACTTGTCATGGACTAAACTTTCTCAATCATGTATTATTATTATTATTTGTACTAATAGTAATATATATAGATTAGCGTTTTTGTTAATGCGCGCTTCAGTCGTTACCGTAATGGAAGTTTGCTCCAACGCTCATGCAGCCAAACAAGCGGGTTCAAAACTTCCGTTACGATAACGGTTAGAGCGTGCATTAACCGCGTTGCGGAGCGCGCCTTAGCAAAATCGTATAGATTAGAATCATTTCAAATTAATACTAGTCATATATGTCCCTTCCTCCAAGTCTAACTACTAGATATCTCACTTTAAAATAGGATAAACTAAATGGAAAGCCTGTCTTATGTGCGATAATTATAAATTCTTTTTATATTATATATTTATTTTATTATTATTATTAGTGATAATTATTAATTTTTTTAAAAATATAAAGTGTAAGAAGATTATATGAAGATTCAACCTCAAATTTTGTCTTATAAGTTTTAATTATTAAAATAATTAGATTTTTTATTTTAATATTCATATTTAAAAATTATATATGGATATTAGTATATTGTATTAAACTAAAACAATATAGTTTTGTATATATGAATCTCTCCATTTTTCAAGAAATTTTGATATTAAAAACCTTTTCTTATAAAATTTAAGTTTTTATTATTAAAATAGAACAATTTTAGAAAAATAGTATTATATGGATCTTATTTATTTATTTTAGAGAAGTTTTAAATTTAAAATTTTTTTTTATAACTTAACTTATTTAAAAGAAATTGTATAATAAGTTTATAAAAAGAGGATAGCACATCTGACAAATTAACTATGAGAAAAATGGGAAATTTTATAAAAATATACAGAGTTAAAGGAAATATTTTTTAGCGAATAAAAATGAAAATTTTTTTTAGAAAATTCAAAAGTCAATTTTATTAGATGATGTGTCATTTTTATATATTGAATATGAAAAGTCATGAAAGTGAGGCATTGCCAACTTATTAAAAAATTCTAATTTGAAGCATTTTGTGAGTTTGCTTCCTTTTTGATATATTATAATAGATAGATTAGTGTTTAGTATTTCATAAAACCTGTAATTTTAGTTAATTGCATGTTTCGGGAATTGTATTTGAGAAAAATAATCGCAAATATTTTTTAGGGTTTTTTATCAAAATGGTCCTACATGTTTGGATAAAAACATTATTGGAGCCCTATGTTTTTTTCAGCTATTAAGGTCCTATATCAATTTGCGAGCAGCCATTAAGGTCTACACCATCCAATTCTGGTCATTTTCATGGCAGCGTTGATCACCTAACAAACTTATTAGAAATTCTTATGGATATAATCGTCTTTACACTTTATAATTAAAAAAAAAAATGCTGCAAAATAAGAAAAAAATGCAGAAAAGACAGCCATGAAAATGCAGCCCAAGGCCCGTTTTTTATGTTTCTGCTGGGGAGGCTATCGACATCGACACCATTTATTTGATCGGGTACCAATTCCCCCGCGTCCCGTCTGTGTCTGTGTCTGTGGCTGCTTGCTTTTTCTCTCATAGTCAAGTCCATAAGCTGCAAAAAGTTCCCAAACCTTTTTCTTGCAAACGAAAAACAAATTCTCTCCTTTGAAGTTCCAATTCTTGTGAATGAAGACTAGGAATGTTGAGAAAGGTTTGGGAATTGTATAATTCACAATCAGAATGGGCTAAAAGAAACGAAACAAATTTTCTGCATTTTTTTTTATTTATTTAAGATTAAAGTGTAAAAACTAAGAATTTCTGACAAGTTTATTGGGTGGTTGGTGCCGTCATGAAAATGGTCGAAATTGGATGATTTGGACCTTAATGGCTGCTCGTAAATAATATGAGACCTTAATGGTTGAAAAAAAACATAAGGGATCTAACAATATTTTGGTCCAAACGTGTGAAACCATTTTGATTAAAAACCCTATTTTTTTTATTAAAAAAGTAACTTAATAATGATTTTTTATTTTTTCCTTCTTGTTCAAGTTTGTTGAGAATCGGGTGACATAGTTTCTATGTTGAGGATTAATTTGTGTTTTAAGAAAAGTGATATTCTCTTTTTATTTGAAATTGAATGTATTGATTTCTATTTTGAGTTATTCATCTAGGAACCCACAAAGGTTAGAATATACAGTACGACTGAGTTGAACTCACGATCTGTCTTATGCAACTTCACCTTCGAACCACTCGATACTCTTGGTTGCATCCTTTGTGGTCTTTGGAAGCACATCTTCTTCTTATTCGCCATTTATATTTCCCAACAAGAGTAATTGGACGTTTAAAAACCTAACCTTTGGTCAGCTTTACGTTTTGATCCTTAATCTATTTTTTTTTATCACATTAGTTCTCGAACAAATCACTATTGGAAAACTTGAGCCTTCAAATCCTATTATCATTTCTTGCTTAGCTATAAATCGAAATTTAACTCAACAGAATTTCAGTTGATATATAATTTTTGACCAATTAAATGACAAAATATTGAATTTACCCCTATTAATTTGATCAAACAATTGTTGACATGGTACTTTCAAAAAATAAGATTAAAAGGACTAAGTTGTCCAAAGATAATTTGTTTTAGAACAAAAAAAAAAAAAGAGTTAAGCACCAAAGTGTAAAATTATCCAAAGATTAGGTTCTTAAAATGTTCAATTATTCATTCCAACAATTGCCTTTAGTTATTTGAAAAAATTAATCATATGTTTAAACAAAATATATCTGATATTTTTAATTTAGATTTCTTTACAATTATATTTTAGTATACTAATAAAATTAATTTTAGCATGTTAGAACGCAATATGAATTATAAAAATTCTTTCACAAAAAATATTAAGACAAAATAAAGTCACTTATATATATTTTTAATCTAAAAACATGGTAATACAATTCCTAAAAACTATTCATTAAATAATAGACATAGATATGAATACATTCATCAACATTAACATTATCCACAAAGAAATTAACGTTTTTGTATTGTGAGTTATCTTTTGTTTACATTTCTTTTCTTTGGAATTAAGTATTCATTTTTATATATGTTTAGAAAAATTAATTAAATATGTTAAAATGAAAATAGAGATATTTAAGTTTAGATTAAGGGGCAAAAGAGAATCTCCAAGGAATAGAGGAAAAAGAAAGAAAAATGGTGCATCTTAGCAAATAAGGAAACCTATTGGTGCAACAGGATGTGACCCGTTATTACTTAGTAAACGAGAAAAGTCCACTCCCTGCGACATCCGCAGCTGTACACAAATATAAACTCCACCGCCGGACCAGCTTCCGCTGCAATCTTTGGCTTCAATTCAATTTGTGCCCAAGAAGCTTCTACATGCAAGAATTCTCCCTGCGTACCCCTTTCACTAAGGCCCAGTTGTAATCTTGATCGTAAATGGAAAGGGGAGAAAGTTCCAATTCGTCTCAGTCTGAACCCTTCAACAACAATGGTGTCTGGGCCAAGCTTGGTAGGCATCCTCAGCATTTCTGTGTTAATTTTAATCTTCTCGTTATTTTGATTCCTTTTATGTTCTTGTATATAACGGAAGGCGCATTCTTGAATTATCAAAATGCTTCAGTGTGGCTTCTTCAAATTCTCATTTTTGTCTCCGTTTTGGGTTGTAGTTCAGTTTTCCTCTTCCAGGTTGCATTCTTAAAAACAATAGATTACAGGATTGCGTTCTTTCTTCGTTTTCTTGAAGGAATTGCAAGATTATGTATTCTTGTCCTGCAGAAGAGTTATTTTTATTTACCGACAAGGGAAAATAGAAAAAAGAAAAAAGAAAAAAAACTGATCTTTATTGGTGAACCATTTCGAAAGTGATGGTACATGAATGTGACTTGAAGTTCTTCGACTGAGCATTGCTTATGTGATCAATATATTCGTCATCTGACTCACTTTTGGTCTGAATTTAGCTTGGATTTGTTAGTTGACAGTATCAATGTTAATCTTAAGAAGAGTAAATTTATCTGAAGCATTCAATCGCTTAGACAAAATTTTCCTTTTTTTATGTAGTACCTTCAGATTCACAATATTCAGATATCGAATTGGGGTTGAATGAGACAGTCATATGCTCTGAAATATACATCTCTTCATCCGAAAAGACAGAGTGGTGCAAAATTTCAAGGAATATGGATCTCATCACTGCTACATTGCACAATATGAGGTTCATTGCTATTCTGGATTCTAAATATTTCTTAAATTCCACTCTGTGACTACATTCATTTGATTCGAAGTTATGACTTAGTCATTGGATATTAATCATTTGAAGAACTGCAACTTTGGGCCATTTGTTTTCTTATTGGCTTTGAAGTACCAGATGTTATTGTGAATTTCTTTAAGTCTCACAAAAGCCATGCATAAAGTCAGAAATCAGCATCTAGCTTACTAATCATATTCTTAATCATTTCTTTATTCATGATTATGTTTACAGGAATTTGAAGTTGATCCTCTTCTGACCCACTTTTAGCAGCCAACTTTGAACTCGTTGAAGTTGATCTTATTTAGATTCTTTTTCCAGCTTTTTTATCTTTAGCAAATAGCAATATCATGTCAAAGGATCATCATCAAATTCCGTTACATATGCAAAATGAAGATGACGGTTTAGAGCTTTATTATGCCTCTTTAGTAGTTTTATTCATTTTTAACATTCTCTATGTGAATGTATCTTTGGAAGATTTTAGATCAGTTCTCTTGAATTTAGGATTACTGACTAAATAATAAATTTTATATTTTTTTGTTATTTTTGCTGATGGGCTAGTCAAACGGCAATACTTGTGGATGACATGGTTGTTCATGAAGGAGATAGTGTTATTCTGGACTGTGGCAGTGAAGTCATTCCAGGTTCTGAGGGCAAAGGTTAGGGGTAGAGTTTTTTATGCATGGTTATCATATTTATGTTGAGATGTTTCTGGTTAACAATTTTTTCTAATCTTCAGGGCTTTTGAGTTACAGATTTAAACTGATGCCCACCCAGGAACAATGCAGGAAAAAATTGAAGGTGAGTAACGTTTGCAAAGAGAATCGTCAAAGTGAATCACATGTGTTGGCTTCTTTATTGCTAAATGTCAAATGACACTTGTTGTAGATTTCTCTGGATGCTGAACATGCAAAATGCTCTATTTGTCTTAATATTTGGCATGATGTTGTCACAGTAGCTCCATGTCTTCATAACTTCTGGTAAGGTGCAGAAAGATTTTGAGACAGAACAAATAATTTGATTTAATTTGATTGATTATTTTGTCCACATCAGCAATGGATGCTTCTCAGAGTGGCTAAAAAGGTCACAAGAAAAACGTTCAAATGTTCTATGCCCTCAATGTAGAGCAGTTGTGCAATTTGTTGGAAGAAACCATTTCCTTCATGGCATCGAGGAGGTACCATCTTTTTGTACCTTGTTTCATGTTTTGATAGAAAATAGTTCCTTTTATTCTTCTTTTTATTTTATTTTGTTTTATTTCTTTCAATGATTAGTGCAAACTAAATTGGACTGAACTTAACGAAGACCAATTCATGATTGGAAATAAAGGAAAGGCAAGGACTAGAGGAATTGCATCTGTATATTATTTTTCCAGAGGAAAAAAGAGCGAAAGGAAGGGCCATGGACTGGATTGAGATTAATTTATAAGGTCTAACTTGACTTTATTTGGATCGAGGATGAGAGTAATGAAAGTGAGATCAAATTTAATAAATATATAATATTTTAGTGATGCAAGGTCTTTTTACTTAGACTTTAAACATGTAGCAAGAGAAATAGTTTCCCTCCCTTTCTTTTATCTACTTCTAGTTAGTCAAATGTGACAAATACTTTTCGTTCTTTTCTTTTCCTCTCCTTTTTCTTTTACTCTTATCTCTGACTACTCTTTTTTCCTCTCCTCTCCTTTCCTTCAATCCAAGCATAGTGTGAAACCCATGTCTTATGTGAGTGAGTAGACTATTCTTTATGTGAGTGTATTTCTTTATGGAATGTTGTATGCTCTTATTGGACATGGTTATTTGTAATTTAACCTGGTTGTGGTTTATCTTGCTTCAGAGTACGTTCTCTTAATTTTCAGGATTTGTTGCATGCTGATACTTCTCTGAGACGCTCACGTGAGGAAATTGAAGCTTTAGATTCCTGTGCATCAATTAAGTCTCCCCTTGTGAGTTATCTGCTCAACTTAGTTGTTTCACTCCAATTTGAAATTGCTTACTCCGGGAAAAAGATAGATGTACTTGTTTTCATCTATTCTTGGTTCTACTGTTATTTCATGTTTTATTAGCCTGGACAATGTATGATATAGTCTGGATTTTTGAGTTAAGACTATCATGAAAGAAATATGGATTTGTTAATTATGCATGGGTAATATTAACTGGTTGACAAGGATCAAAATTATTTGAATGTTTGAAAATTCTTTAAAGAATGGATTGCTTGTTACTAGTCCCAATATTGTTCCAGAGTCAAATCTGATATTGGACTTGTAAATATGATACCTGCTTTTTAGACATGAATCTTTTAGTTCTTTTTACTCCTGTCTTATTCTTACGATTTTTGCTGGCCATTCGATCATATCCATTTGCGGGTAATTACCTGTGGGAATAAAACTTGGCGGAAGCGGATGCGGTCTCTAACAAACGAGAGAAACAGTGAGGAGCTAGCATGTCCTCAATGTGGTATGTAATGTGTTCATAATCTTGTAGTGTCTTGCAGTTTTAGTTAGAAATTCTAACATCTAGATTTGTTTACCAATAGTAAAAGAGTAATGATATTTCCAATATATAGGAGTTTCTTTCATATGTTGTGATATCCACTTAGACCTGTGGTATTCATCAATTTGAATTCAGACAGTACGGACATTCATGCATTTACTTTGTTTAGTAGTATGAACAGCTCTTCACTTTATGATCTTTTTCACTTAAATGACAATCAGGTGCTGAATTTTCTGGATATCAGTGTAACGAAAGCACAGTTCATCTGCAATGCCATGCATGTGGTGGAATCATGCCTTCAAGAATGAATCTAGCTGTCCCACAACACTGTAAATTCAGTCTCCTACTGTTGCTTTTTGTTCAATTACTTAGTTAATCAAGACCTATTCTGCTTCAGCCAAGAAATTGTGAGTGTTAACTTTCTTGTCTCATATTGTCATGTATAAGGTTGGGGTTATATGAAGTAGGAATTCTGGTGACCTTGTTTGTTGATTCAGTTAATTTACTAATGTTTTTGCTCTCAGTTTTTTAGGTCCTTGACCTGGCAGTTCAAAACCAAAATTTCAATTTCCTTGTATACGTATGATAGAGCTTATCGATACATCTAGTGTGCTATAGGCTAAATGTGTCTCAAATACATTTTACTGTGTACAATTTCCTAGAATAGTATAAAATTAAGATTATTGTATAAGGTGAAAAGAACTGAAACTTTTTTATGTCCATGCTGTTCAGACAATCATACTTTTTCTGTATTGCCACGACCCTGCTTTTTCTATTGAATGGATTGTTGGATAGTGTCACTGGGTTCTAGATACTTTGTTATTTCTATGCCATCAGGTTTATCTTTTGCAGGCTTAGGATGTGATAAAGCATTTTGTGGTGCATATTGGCATGCTCAAGGTGTCACTGGAACTATTTCTCATCCAGTATGTGGCACTGAAACTCTCAAACCAGTAAGTGCCCTTTTTCTTTCCCCTTTTTCTTCTTCTGTCATTCTCGTGGAAAATCACTTTCTCAATTTCGTAATACAAGTTTGAATGTTACCCTGGACATTCTTTCAGTTTACTGTAGTAACTTTCACATATATGTTTGTTCGCATTGTTTCAAATAAAACTGTTTTGCGTCATTTTCTCTTCTTTGCGTCAAGTGTAAAACAGTGTGTGCTATACAAAACTTGTTGCAACTTCAAAGTTCCTATCTTGTAAGGGTAAACCTTTGCAAACCTACTTTGCATGTTTAGTGCAGAGGAGTGTTAATGAGCATGGGCTTTCTTCGACATCTTTGCCTCTCAGTCGGAACACTGAATTGTTGATGCAGATATGAGTTCCTAGTGATATCTTTAATCTTTGGTCACCCAACCTAAACTTTTCTCATTGGTAGTGGAGAATACTATCAGATGTGATTTCTTATGCTTCCTGGATCCAACTAAATGAGTTGTCATGATGATGCTAATATTCCTACAAGTGATGGTTCATGCATTCTTAAATTATTTCCCTTTTGCAGATTGCTGAACGTGCAATCACTAGAGTTCCTTTTTCAGTACACGAGAAAAATCGTCATGAACAAGATGTATGGTGTTCTATTTTCCTTTTTAGTTTACTAATGTTTGGTATGGTCCTCATTTCTATTTCCTTTTATCAGATCACTGAAAATTGTATCAGGACGATGGGAAGGACGTTGCAGGATGTCATCACTGAATGGATTGCAAAGCTAAACAACCGAGAAATAGGTAGCATGCAAACATTTTTAACTGCCTAAATCATCTTAACTTTTTATGGATAAATGGCTAAATTGCAAAACTAGTGTTGCGCATGAAAAAGATGGCATTTTTTTGTAGGCTTTCTAGGTATATGTCACCATACATGATCTACTAACTCCAGATGAGGTTCACAATAGGTAATAATTGGAATTCCATTAGCAGGTTAATATAGAAACCACAAACACTATTTTGGGACAATCCAGAATAGAATTAACCTGTTTGTTTTAGACTGGGAGTTCTGGAGTTCTACCTGTTTACATAACATGGGTATAAGATAAAAGACCTTTAAAAGTTCTCCAATTTTACGGAATGAGAGATGTGTTTGACTCCTCGAACAAGACAGAATTTAACCCAATGTAGCAATCCAAATTTCATCTTTAGGACTGATCCAATTTGCTTAGAGATTGTTTTTACTTCTACGCAGATCGAACAAGGATGCCACTGAATCATGCTGAGATGATAACTGATCGAACGTATACTTGCAAGTGAGTTGCCTTTAATTTCTAAGCTTCCCTTGAATTCAAGATGGAAGTTGATGCTAATTTAATGAATATGGGTTGGTATTGGGCTCTTTCAATTTCGGAGGGACTGAACATCTGACCTGGAGAAGGGAGGAGAACCTTTCTGCCATTACTTCCCCTTAACCTCTATTTCTTAACCAAACTATGTAAATCAACAAAATATGTCCATACGTATTTCTCCAGCCTATTTACTTCCAATTTTCACCACAACCAAAATAATCCCAAATTCCAAGGGCTTCTTAGGCCATAGAGAAACATATTTAGTTTAATCATGTTTTACCTCATTCAGACTTCTAATATTAATTTGACTGTTAGTGGCATTCTACAAAAAATTGATATATACAAAGACATCACTACATTTTTTTTTAATTTATTATCATTATTATTTTTTTGGTGTCTATAGTACCATGCACTTTATTGTTCTTGACGTAACTTGCTTAATTCATATGCAGTGATTGTTATGGAAAACTGATATCATTCCTCTTGTATTGGTTTCGTATTACACTGCCTAAACATGTAAGTTTCATAATTCTATGTATTAGCTAAAATTATCTTTCATCATTTTTTTTGGTTTTGTTTATATTCTTCTTGTGCCATACAAATTTCTTTCTTTGTTTCTCTTTTCTGATAGTGGTATCACCAGAACAAACAGCAGCGGTTCTAAATTGTTACCTTTATTTGAATATACTTTCCGAAGTCTGGATAAGTAATTAAGGGCACAACATAAGTGATTGGTCCAGGAATGGCTCAGGGTATTAAAATAATCAAGTACTGATCTTGCTCAACCCTTCCGGGAGATATATATAGATCTATTGGTACAGTATATCATTTACCCTCCAGAATTCAGTTTTCATCAGCTGTTCCCTCATTGACTTGCTCCAATTACAACCCCAGGCTGGTATGGAGCATGCTTTCAGCATCCTTCCCACAGATTTGACAGATGGAGTTAGGTGTTAAAAAAAATCTTGATCTTGCTCCATCTCTTGCTCAGCCAAAAATCGGCCACGATATCATTCCTGTGTGCGGATGCCATGCAGAAATACATTACCTGCTCTCCTTGACTGCCGGTGATATGCTACCAACAATTTTCTAATGTCGCATCATCATAAAATGCAAATAAAGATATAACACAGTGATGAAATTCTTCTGTGTTGGAGTATATATGCAGATTAGCGTTTCATATATTTTTTTTCCCCAAGTAATCAACCATATTTTAAAACTGTGTTTGTGTTTATTTTTCACAGATACACAATATTCATTGTGTATACTCTCCTAAATAAATATTGTTTTGTTTGTTCTAGTATCTGTCTCCAGAGGCATCTCAAAGGGAAGATTGCTGGTATGGATATGCATGCAGAACACAGCATCACAATGAAGAGCATGCCCGGAAGAGAAATCACGTTTGTCGTCCAACTCGGGGTAGCCATGTGTTATGATTTCATGATAAGTAGTAGTTTCTGAAAACTACATATTATATTCTCTTGGCTTTTTGATAATTTCAACATGAATAGCAAATTCTCCATGGATTGAATTGTCATTTCGTCTTTCTGTAAATAAATAAATATATATATATATATATTTATATATTTATATCTCTGTTTTGATAATTGGACACATTACAAGGGATTGTTCCATCAGTAGGTTTGGTTAGTGGCAACAAACACATATGTCATATATATATGCTCTAGGCTTGTGTCCATGATTCCTACTATATATAGTTTCAAACCTAACACATTTATTTCTTCTAGAAGGCAGTCATTAATCATATGTACTCGATCATAGTTATCTAGAAGAATCAAATATTTCCTTCGAGCATTGAATATAACTTATTAGAGGTCATTTTATTTTTTTTAAAAAAAAAATTAATTAATTAATAATAATAATTTGTATTTGGTGAGTGATGGAGGCAGTATATAATCGTGAGAAACAACTTACAAGCACTTTATTTTCTCGAAGGCAATTCAATCACCGCTTGCCACGGCCAACCATGCCCAACATGGTCCGGAAGGAGGAGGGAGTGGAGAAGGGTTGATGAGACTATAATTTTTATATGGTCGTCGACAAACAATAAAAAGACTACTTTGTCCTTACGGAAATATTGATTTTGAGTAGTCAGGCTGCTTAGTTCTTTATTTACATGATGGATGGATGCTTGGTTGTCGATCACCGACTGACCTGCACTGCACTATATATACTGCATCAAAGTTAACAGCCAGCTAGTTGTCTCGGTCGCGGCACTGAGTCTGGTGGAATATCCTCAGACTAGTATACTTGTTTGGAATTATGTGGTAGTAGATACTGATTTTAATCAAAATTAAGAAGAAACAATTAGCTAGGAACATTGCACTTAAACAAGATAAACACATATTAAATAAGTTTTCAATGAATATTCCATTGACCAAGTATGTATATATAATTGATATATAGCACTAGCGTTAGTAATACTGAAGAAGGAAGACATGATTAATACTAAACTATATATAGTAATTAATTATAAACTTAGAGGTGTAGTGTGGTATCTACTAGTATTGTTTACTGCTACATGATTAATTCTTGATGGGGATGAGCAGTAGTGGCAATGGAACCCTAAATTGTAACACAAACACACATATTGATCCCTTTGATCAATAAAATTATTAACATGCTGCAGCCGAGGCTTCTTCGAGTCCTCCTCCTCGTCATCATGATGATCATAATAATTATAGTTAGGTGAACAGTGTTGTTGGGCCGGTTGACTAATTGTGAGCTCAAGATTGATTCCACCAGAGGATGGCTGCAACGTCAGACACTCCTGATCGCTCAAATTATCGCCCGAAATGTCTCCTGCTGACTCCATGTTTGCTACCTGGTTATTACTATTATTATATGATGATGCTTGGAATTGGAGATGATGAGTAAGATCGGTTTTGGCATTGAAGGACGTCGTGGACGCATTATTAACATTAGAAGAGACGACGTCGTCGGTAATATTTGTTAATGTTGGAGAGGAGGAGTTGATGAGGAGAGGACGGTGTGTTTGAGGATCAATTCCCCGGCCGAGGAGCTTTCTCTTGATGTGTGTGTTCCAATAGTTCTTGATTTCATTGTCCGTTCTTCCAGGCAAACGACCCGCAATTAGAGACCATCTGTTCATCATCCATCACAGATCACTACCATTAATATCTCTTGATGTATGGACTAGATATTAATTAATATGAAGGATACATACTTGTTACCGAGTAAACTGTGAAGGTTGATGATGAGCTCATCTTCTTCTTCGGTGAAATTTCCTCTCTTAAGGTCAGGCCTCAGGTAATTTATCCACCTCAATCTGCAACTCTTCCCACATCTTTGTAATCCTATATTAATTTATTTATATATACATAAATTAGTGATATATATATATATATATAATATGCAGGAAGAACATGTTGAAGATGTAATTCTAAACAAAACATGACTCCTTTCGAAATTAGGTAAACCGTTAACATTCTTATACAATTTTAGTCGGAAGTGATAGTTATGAAAATTTAATAGCATTATTTTTTTCTTTTTATAATTGACCTTATTTTGATCCCCTTCCCTTATAAATTTGCATCTTTTGCATTTAACGAGAACACGTGCTAAGGGTGCATAGAAATGAAATTAGAAGAAGTAATTATTAATATAATTACCAGCAGCTTTAGGAAGAGACCTCCAACAACCCTCGCCGTGGCGTTTGATATAGGTACTGAGGCGCTGGTCTTCTTCCTTTGTCCACGCCCCTTTATTTGTGTGTTCTTTCTCACAGCATGGAGATCTACCCATGTTAATTAATTGGGGGCTCTTCTTCTTTCTTCTGTACTTACTGATCAAGGGAGAGGATGATATAGAAAATTAAGAAGGAAGTATTTAAGAAGATATGGAAGAAAAAGAAGAAGAAAAGTGCAGAGAGAGAGAGAGAGAGAAAGATGGGTGGGCATAAATATAACATATATATATATATATATAGTCATAGAGATATATAGTGTGAGGATTGGAAATAGAAAGCATGAAGAGAGAGTAAAAGGGCAATTGACTCGGGAATTTGACCAAGTTGGTAAGACAGACGAGTGGTTGCAATTAAGTTTGTGCCTCGTGGATTTGGTAGGTAGCTCTCTTCCTTTTTTTAAAATTATTTTGTCTTAATGGAGTTAGTTTTTTTTTTTTTCAATATTTCTTTAACGTCTATTTAATCCCCACTTAATGCACCTAATTTTCTGGTCCCATCATCTTTTTTTTTTGCACCCCATGCCAACTTCTTCTCCTCATTTATGTACTGGCTAGCCAAGATATTTTGTCTCAGAAAATATAAATTTTACTTTTGATAAATCATTAATAAGTTTCATTATTGTACTACCCTTTTTCCCCCTTCTTTTTCTGAAATATATATTAGAGAGTCATGGGGGTATGGTTATATACACTTTCCCTAAAGAAATTAGTGAAATTAAAAATAAAATAAGCTTTCTAATCTAAACCAAGATGGATAAGATGGCGACCAGCGGAAAAATTAAAGTTGTTGGGACTTTGGACAATTATAAACAGCAAGCTTATCTTTTTTAATTACCGTTGGTTGTTTTTTTTTTTTTTTTCTTTTTCCCTTCATTTAGTTAAGTTTTTACTCTCTCTTCCATTCTATGCCGCTATCGCATATATAACTATTAATTGTTAATGCAATGAATAATAAATTATTGATAGTAGAGATATATATATCAATCAAGACCTTACCGAATGCTGTCAATTCAAGCCAAACAGAGTTTTGGTAGCTGACCCCTCCTTCTCTATATGAGTTTCTAGAACACCTTAATTGATTTGCATTTTTATAAATAAAATAAAGCCTTTTGAATCATCCTGTCGCTTTTGTTTGGTAACCCACCTTTTGTTTCTACTGTCTGTCTGTGGACTTGTAAAGTCTTGATTATATAATATATATATATATATATATATATATATTCCTTGAATAATTAAGCATTTTGTTTATAATTATGACTTTAATTTGACTTCAAATCCTGCGCGTACGTGTCATTTACATGGTAAAAATTAAAAGGGATGGTTCATTTCTAAATGAGCTGCTTTTGGAAGATTTCTGCTGAGAGAGTTAGTCCATAATTTGCTCACTGTGGCAACAAATGTTTTGCAGTTACAGTTTGGACTCTCTCGAAACTTTGAAGAAACAGATTGATAAAATGACTAATGTGCCCTATATCTATATCCATATAAGACGCACGAGACAAATTCATACGACATACTATTATTCCATGGCTCTGCGACTGGCAACCTTCTTGCCTCCACCAATACAATCGGCGTTGAATCCTCTATTATTAATTAAAAATAAATCAATCAATCAAAGTCATCAGATTAATAATATTATTAACTAGTACTGTATATATGTAAAAATATTTAAATTCAGATCGAACTAATTAGGTTTTCTCTCTTGAAGAATATTATTAATCCAAGTTTCTTAGAAAGTTAGTAAGAATTAGTAGTAGCACTTATGAATGCAAATTGACTATATCTTAAGATATCTATTTCGTCATCTTGATATTACAAATATATATATATGTTTATATCACTAAAAAGAGAGCAATTAATTGAAAGAGAAAAATTATCGAAACCTTTAATACTCTATAAAGTAACTAATTTTGGCATTTAAAGTAACTAATTGGAAGTAACCACTCAACAAGATTAATACTCCATCCATTCACTTCAAGATGACTGCAAATCAACAAATTCCTGAAATTACATTTACCGTTAAAGGGACATTACGAAGGTAGAACAAACTATGTTAAAATTAACCATTCCTAGCTATTAATTCTTAAGCTGGAATTTTCAAGACTAAAGCTAAATTGAAGAACCATTGCTTCACTTGTAATTTTTCAATTATTGGTCCATCTAATGTTCGGGGATCATGAGGTAAAAAAAACCAAGAATACGCATAAAGAATAAAAAAAAAAAGGTTGGTCTACCTGTTGCTCATATTGCATGTAACCACCATATACACCATAAAGAAGGATCTTGAGTAGCTCCATAGGCGTAGGCATCATAACTTTGTGCATTACCATAATAAGCAAAACTTTGACTAGGATCTTGTTGGTTGTCCCCAGATACCAGATAAAAAATTTCCATGAATTTGCTGAAATTCATTCTCTTATAAAGAAAGGACTAGAAATTAAATATACGGATATGGGCTCAAGATAAATAAAAATTTAAAAAAAGGGTTTATTTTATTCTAATTTTTATATTTGCTACATTATTTGTTAATGTGGTCGACAAAAGAAAAAAGAATTGCAATCATTGCAAGATGCAAAATAACCAATGTAGTATCACTCGCTTGCAGGTCAAGAGAAATAGAATCCACGCAAATGCAATGAATCAACCCAGACGATTAAGAGCAAACCTCAGATTAATTATTTAATTCCAAATGTTAATTAGTACTCAGTACCACCATCGTTCTAATTGGTTTAAAGAGGAAGCAGTACTGGAGTGGCTTCTTTGCACTTTTCTTTATTCCATGTATGGCGAGGCAATTCATTTTATATATATATATATATATATATATATTTGTAACATAGATGATGGACGGCTGTGATCGATGGTCAGGTCAGGGACAGTCTATTTCCAACTTTTGGAGGAGAAGGCCAGCCAATCCTCTTGTCCATACTTGTGGAAAGCAGAATCAATCAAAAGTTAGTACACGCGCTTCGGTGGGCGCCAAGACCATGTCAACATCCAAAAGTTTAGCTCAGTTTGCCCTTTCCAATATTTTTATTTTAGTATATTGATGACGCAGAGCTGGTTCAGGAGGATCCACGTAGGTCCAAGAGGCTACAGGAGAAGTTTCTACACAATCGGGGATGATCGGGAAAAGTTTTGGGGTCGAACCGTAAGAATAGAAAAGTTGCGGGAGCGTCCGATTGGGC
>JAOXNR010044435.1:0-19156 GCA_028571225.1 Parsonsia alboflavescens | reverse complement strand
AATTTCAGATTATGAGTGACCTTGGGTTTGGATAGATGGATGTTGAAATTCTAGCCATAATTCAAGAATCACATCATCTTTCGATATCGAAGCTTAGGCTATTCATCAAGAGGTTTGAATACCTTTTTTTACTTTCTTGTTTATGTGTTTACATCTTATTTGTTTCATTGAAAAATCTGAGATCTAAGTTTGTTTTGTGTTTGTTTCTAACATTAATCTTTGTTTCTTCTTGTGATCTTTGAGGAATTGTGTCCTAGATCCGAAAATCAAGGCCAACTCAATTTGTTTGTTAATCTAATTCTTTCCACTTCTCAGCAAAATCGAAAAGAGAATAAAGAAAAAACAAAGGAAAAAGAAAGAAGAGAAAAGAAAGAACAAATATCTCCAAAGTGAAAACTAGGCTGTCAAAAAAAATTCCAGAAAAAGTGCCAGAAAATTCAGTTGAAAATCTGAAAATTATGAAGTTGAATGCCATTGTTTTGATCTTTATCATGTTGGGAAGAGTTTGAGATATGATATGCTTTATAGATTTGTCTAATTGCCACTTGAATTGACAAAATTGGGACACTGCTGAACTGAATTCCAGAAAAACTGATCACAAGTTTTCTTTGTCCTCAAGGCGTGTGCTATATTGCCTTTCATCTATTTTTTTGTTTGATTCTAAGTGCTGATCATCTACATCGTGTTCAATGACCAGTTTCTTTGAAATTCCTATCTCTTGGATTCTTATAAGTTGGAAGATATGAGCTACTTGTTTTAAGTTTTTGATGTTTGAGTTGATTGCTTTGTTAAGTCATTGTCTACTCTAGTACTTGCATTAAGAACTTAAAGAAGAGTTAAGAGAGGAAAAAGGATAAGGGGTGAGCACATTAGAGTGAAGAAAAAGCCAATTTAAGAGTGATACACGAGTGGTGAGTGGTTATACACACTTTTGGTTTCAACAAGTTGAATTGAAAATACACTATGTCAAAAGTAGTTGCAAGTGCATCAATTGCTTCTAACATGGGAGAGGATAATGCTGCCACACGTCTTCTATAAATGAAGTCTTACAAAGGATGTTCTTGGAGCTGAGATCAATTAGAAAGGACATGGGAACCATGAGATAAGATCTTAGTACAAAGATTAATAGAGTTGAAGAGAGGGTGAACACATTTAACACTCCACCAGTGAGGCAGAGCTGGTTGCTAATCAAGGTGTTTCAGATGCGGGGCTAGTTTCGGTTCCACAATCTGCTCCACGGAGTTCAGAACGTTTGAAGAAGAGGACGAGAGCTGTTTGAAATACCGAATTGATACTGGGCAAGATTCTTGAGGCGTCTGAATTGGGCTGAAAATTGATTGGATGACCTGGAACGGCCCAACGAACCAAAGTCACTGCTACATTGTGATGCAAGGCGTTTTTTGGCCATCCGGAGTCGTTTCGATGGTGTTTTGGACAATTTTCTGTTTTCAATGGCATTACTGTAATTTTATAGTTTTTAGTGACAGTTTCGTACTTTACTGTTTTTCTAGGCTTTTTTTGCAATTTCTTTACTTTTCCTTTCTCGATTAGGGTTAGGTTTTGTTTTTCCTTTAAATTTCTTTTTCGGCTGATTGTTTTGCAGAAAGTTTTGATGAATTAAAGTTGCCTTTTTTCAGCTTTGTGATTTTCGACTACTTTGAAAATTTGTTTTCGCTTGATTTTAATTTTCGTCTTCTAACTACTTGTGTTGAAGTTTCATTAGAAGGAAAATTGGATCAATTTTATTTTCGTTTCTTGTTTTGCAAGTTTCTGAATAAGAACGAATCTTCAGATTCTGTTTCTGACTACGTCAGTTGGTAACAGAGCCCAATTCCGAACCCATCCAGAACAGTTAGTTCCGAATCCGTCCAGATCAGTTATTTCCGCACCATGACTGGAGGTAATCTTGAACAGAACATTGCTGCGTTAATCGAAGCAATGCAACAGGATTAGGAAGTGTCTAGGCGCTATAGGGAAGAGTTACGATGGGAGATGCGGCTAGAGAGGGAGAGTAGTGAAACCCAGATATAGGATTTGACACAGATAGTGCAGCGGCTGGCACCAAGCCGACAACCAGAACAGGCCGAAGTTGACAGATTGCATCAAGGGGTGGACGAAGATGTTGAAGACGAACTCGAGTGGCCACCGCGTGAGCAACCTAGGGTTCGGCCGAGGGGAATGAGGGGCGGCTACTAACCACCAAGAGACAATGAACGAGAACCATTCGTTCCTCTTTGGGATCTAGGGTTTAAGATGGAGGTTCCGAAATTTTCAAGAGTGTTGTCTCCTGAAAAATACTTCGATTGGATGAACTTTTTTCGTTGAAGGAGGTTCCAGAGAAAAAGAAAGTATCTTTGGTGGCAATGAGGTTCAAGGACAGGGCTGCCGCATGGTGGCCATCTTTCAGATATTAGAGATACTTAGATGGCCTGCCAGTTTTGGACGATTGGGGGGAATTCAAAAGGGAGATGCACAAGGAGTTTCTAAACCTCAATTACCAACAGACTATGTTCTAGAATCTTCAGAGCTTGACGCAGGGTTCTCGGAGCATCGAAGAATACACGCTTGAATTTTACCGGATGGTGGCGAGGAATCAATTGCGTGAAGCTCAAGAACAGCTCATGACTTGTTATCTCCATGGGCTACGACCTGCTATTCAGGTTGCTTTACAGGTCCAGACCTTAAACAATATCACGGACACGCAGACAAAGGCACAAGTTGTGGAGAAGAGTCTAGCGAAGGCTAGCGGCAGAAGTGTTGGATTTGGAAGAGGCTTTCTTCCTCCCCGTGTTTCTCCGGCAGGTAGCTCTTCGACGACACAAATAGGTAGCTCTTCAACCGAAAACCAGTTCGAAAAAGGTAGCGTACAACACGGCCAAGGGTCAGGTAATGCTCCGAATAAGTCTTCCATCAGTAATAAAGCTAATGTGAAGTGCCACAAATGTCAGTAGCTAGGGCACTATGCGATTGAGTGTCTGAGGAGGGCACTAAAGAAGAGTCTGAAGAGTATGTTGGTGATGATGTGTTTGAAGAGGAGGATACGTGTTATGTCACACTTGAGGATATTCGGGGAGATAGTTTGGTTTTGAGGAGGATTTGTTTAGTGCCCAAAGCCGATGAAGATTGGAAACGGAGAAATATCTTCAGAATTCGGTGCACAATTAAAGGGAAAGGTGCCCATAGTACACTCCGAAGATTCAGACTGCTGCGGAGTATCTTGCCTGATAGAGATACGAAGTTCATGAGCCATTTCTGGCGGGAGCTTTGGAAGCGCATGGAGACTACTCTGAAGTTTAGCAGTCCATACCATCCATAGACAGATGGCCAAACTGTAGTGGTGAATCGCACGTTGGGGAACATGTTGAGGGCGCAGGTTAAGTCTTTTGGGACTTGTGATTCTGTAGTTGCGAAGATTGAATTTGAATTCAACTACTTTGTGAATAGGTCCACCAAGTTTTCCCCTTTTCAGATTGTTTTGAGGAGAAATCCATGGGGTCCTGTCAACCTAGCTATTCCTGATCATGGTTTGGCTCCAAGGAAGGTGGAGGATCGTCTGGTTGATCTACAGTCCATTCATGCAACTGTCAAGGCAGACTTGGAGGAAGCTTATGCTCAGTACAAATTGCACGCGGATAAGTCTAGGCGAGATGTCTAGTTTGAGATAGGTGATCTGGTTTGGGTCTCTCTGTCCAGAGAACGATATCCTGGTGGCGAATATCACAAATCTTGGAGGTTGGACCATGCCCAATCTTGGAGAAACTTGGCATCAATGCTTACCGAGTCGAGATACCGGCCGAGTTCAGCATCTCACAGCTTTCCATGGACATAATCCGAGCTTGAGGACAATCTCCATTCAGGAGGGGGAGCCTGACGCAGCGCTGGTTGCTAATCAGGGTGTTTCAGATGCAGGGCAAGTTTCGGTTCCACAATCAGCTCCACGGCATTCAGAACGTTTGAAGAAGAGGATGGGAGCTGTTTGAAACACTGAATTGATGTCGGGTACGATTCCCGAGACGATTGAAACGAGCGCGGATCGGGCTGAAAACTAACTGTGTGACCAGGAATGGCCTGACGAACCAAAGTCATTGCTATATTGTGATGCAAGGCGTTTTTCGGCCATCTGGAGTCGTTTCGATGGTGTTTTGAGCAATTTTCTATTTTTCGTGGCATTGTTATAATTTTATAGTTTTTAGTGATAGTTTGGTAATTTACTATTTTTCTAGGGGTTTTTTTGCTATTTCCTTACTTTTCCTTTCCAATTAGGGTTAGGTTTTGTTTTGCCTTTAAATTTCGTTTTCGGCTGATTGTTTTGCAGACAGTTTTGATGAATTAAAGTTGCCTTTTTTCGGCTTTGTGATTTTCGACTACTTCGAAAGTTCATTTTTCACTTGATGTTAATTTTAGTCTTCTAACTACTTGCGTTGAAGTTTGATTAGAAGGAAAATTGGATCAGGTTTTATTTTCGTTTCTTGTTTTGCAAGTTTCTGAACAAGAGCGAATCTCCAGATTCTTTTTTCGACTGCGTCAACCAGCCATCAATAGCGCTTGTCGAAACCAATTTTAGCTAGAAGGCAGGGGCAGAGAAGGAGTTGTGCAAAGGATACAGCCAAGAGGAATAGTTCTCCAACAACAATTTGATGAAGCATTTGATGGGGAAGAAACTGTGGTTCAAGTTGAAGGACAAGGAGTTGAATTTGGTCCTAAACTAGTGAAGCAAGTTCTTGGTAAATTCTCTACAAGATGCTTGATACAAGGACATTGTTGTAGTGTCATGGTGCATAGTGGCAGTTGTGTGAATGTTGCAAGTTCATACTTGGTTGAAAAAGATGAAATTGCCATACCTAGACCATCCTAAACCTCACAAGCTTCAGTGGTTGAATGATAGTAATGAGGAGAAGGTTGACAAACAAGTAAGGATCCCATTCTCTATGGGTAAATATCATGATGAGGTGCTTTGTGATGTAGTACTTATGCAAGCAAGACACTTGTTACTTGGTACACCATGGCAAAATAATAGAAAAGTGATATATGATGGTTACAAGAACAAGTATACGCTGGAATTTGAAGGTAGGAAGATACATTTGAACCCTTTAAAACCTCATGAAGCATACATGGATCAAAGGAAAATTCTTGAGAGAATGAAAGAATTTTATGAAGAAAAAGAAAAGTTGGACAGAAATGAGGGAAAATCGAAAGAGAGTGAGAGGATTGAAAAATTATGACAGATTATGCAAAATTTGGACAGAAAAGAAAGTAAAAAGAAGAAGAGAGAAATCGAAAATAGGAGTGGTGAGAAAACAAAAAATTCTGGACAGAAAAGTGAGTGGAAAGAACAAGAGAGAAAATGATAGAGAAGAGAAAGAAGATCTTGGGAGAAGAGAAAAAGAGATTGGCAGAGAACTTGAGATGAAAAATGACATTGTGATTAAAAAAGAAATGTATGCAGAAGATGAAGAATTTCGTGGGGAAGAGAAAGAAAAAGAGAGTGATTTGATCTTGAGATGAATGAGGAGATTTCAAAACCCATTTCTAACATTGACCACTGTTTTTCTAGTATTCTTATGTCAAAATTTCAGGTTTTTGAAGGTCTAAACAAGTTGAAAAAAGACAAGGACAAGAATATGATAAGTTTGATGTTAAAGTGGTACACTCTAATCTCTACACTAGGTGATAGTTTGTTGAAATTTGAACTTGAAAGATTGTTTTATATGACTAAGTGTGTGTTTCGAGATGCTTTTGATGTTCATAAGCAAGGTGCTATAGTGAAATTTCTTGAACATGATGATTTCTTATTTAGAGAAAGTATGTTTTATACTTCTTTGAGTTTAGTGACAGCTTTTATGGATTTTGAGTTTGTGAAGGAATCATTTGTGAAAGAATATGCTTGTGACTATGTGTTTGGTTTGTCAAGACAAGTCATTCATGATGAAGTTTATAAGCATGATTATACATTGTTTGGTGGAAATGCTATATTCATACCTAAGGATTCTATGAGTGAATTGTTGATACTTGATATTCATGAGAACTACTTGGAATCACATTCTTTGGAATCGGGATACTTGAATGTCTTGTTTAAGAATGGCCTTGGGATATGCATGAGCGAAATATCAAAGTTTGTTCTAGATGATCGAGTTTTGTGGATCTTTGATGTTGCAATCCTTGAAAGTAAGTTCTATCTTTGTGGTTTAATGTGCATAGTCATTGTTGATTCTAAATTTATCTTGTTTGAGATGCACTTCATGGTGAGTAATATGAGGGGAAAACTTTTGCTTGTTGAGAATAATTGTTCGAAAGTGATTGATAAGGAAGCATGTCATGTTGAAAGGTTGACTTTCGGTGAAATTTTCAAGTCTCATGACTTGAGACTTAAATGCTTGGAGCCCCTACTTTCTTGAGATTCTTAGATTCAAAACTTATGAGACCCATGATGTCATGCTTAGAAGATGTTCTTTTTAAGTGATTAATTGTTCCAAACAAGAAGAATTTTTTGAGGTGTTGAATCCGGAGAGTCAAGAAGTTGAATTTGTGAGATATGATAGTCCTAGAATCTAGGATATCTTGTTTAGAAAACATGTGTTGGGACTACATATGAAAAGGAAGCCTATACTTATTGTTGAATACTTGTTGAATTCATGTGAAAGAATATGTCAATATCATAATGAGAATTTGATCTATAGTGATGTTGAAAGGCTTAAAGTAGAGAAAAACAATGAGATAACTATGAACTTAATCTCTATTTGGCATGTTTGGTAGAACTACTTGGTGATATGGTTTATATTTTGTGCCATGAATAGAGATAGGATGAGATTTTGGAAGATTATGAAAAATTTCCTGTTTTTTAGTGAGTACAATGCTATCCATCTTGATGAATTTTATGGAGGGTATGAATATGCTATGCTAAGAGATTGTTACTTAAGCTTAAAGAATATGAATTCAAGGTTTAGAGAACCTTCATATCATGGTTTATGGTGTCATAGACTAATGGGAGTTAAGTCTTCTACTTTAAATGATAGAACTTTATTTCTTTGTTGTTCTAAGTGGTTTGTATTCTTTGTCTATGATGTTTCTTCTAAAGAGTTTAATGAAGGTGAGAAAGAATAAAAATCAATAAAGGAGAGACCACCACTTTCAAAGAAGGGTATGGTACGGCATTGTCAACTTCTAACTTCAAAGAAGGTTAACTTGAAGTTACTTGATAAGTATTCCTTAAATTCTTCAATCAATGCTAGTAATCATTCTCTTACCTTTGTAGGACATAAATATTCGAGGACGAATCCTTTTGAGGTGTGGGGAAATGATGAGTATCAAGGAGTTATCAAGAGATGGGAGAACTCATGGAAGCTACCAAATGAGGAGATGAGAAGATTCAAGTTTAATTCTAAAGAAGACGGAGCTTCAAGGGGTGATTGAATGAATGGATTGAAGATTTACAAGATGAAGATGTTGATTCATGCATACAAAGATCAATATTTCAAGTATAAGCTTGGTAGTTTGAGGATGAAAGTAGCAAAGTTGGTATTGAAGCTAGACCATGAAGAACAACTTGAAGTTCATGACAAGATTAAAGAAGTTATGATTGAAGATGATTGGCAAGTTGAAGACCCTTGTAATGTATTCAAGTATGAAGACTTATATAGGGGATTAAAAGACACTGCAAGGTTGGAAATTGAATGAACAAGACTGAAACTTTTAGCAAATGTGTTGAGACTTTGCTAAACTTTACAACATTGTTTGAAGCACGACCGTCAATGGGGGCTGCACCAAGGAAAGAACTCAACATGTGAATGTTAGAAGACATCAAGGACGATTGATTAATCAAAGAATCAAGCCATTTGAAGCTTTGGGAGTGAGGCTGCATGAGTTGGACAGATTGGTGAAATCTGCCAGAAATTTTCAGTTTTGGTCCTCTGTTTTTATGGCCTTTTTATCTTGACTTTAGTTGAAATTTTCCACTTATTGTTAGCTGCTCTCTTTATGTTCTAAGCTAACTTAAGAGGCCTAATTAAGTCCTTAGTCATATTTGGGGCTGAGCCTACAAATAGTCCATCATTTGTGTTGCATTAGAATAATTAACTTGACAAACACTTTTCAAAAATTGGATTGAATTCCAAATGGATTCAAATGGTTCCTTGACCGAGAGTTTACTAAGGCTCTTCTAGGGTTCTTAGTAAAACTTTAGGCTTTATCAATACTTGGCTACGGCAATTGATTTGGGTTGAAGAAATCCAAACTAATAGATCATATTGGAAGACAATCATGGTCATTGGTCACTAGCTTGAATCTCTTGTTGAAGTCTTGGGCAAAATTTCAGATTATGAGTGACCTTGGGTTTGGATAGATGAATGTTGAAATTCCAGCCATAATTCAAGGATCATATCATCTTTTGGTATCGGAGCTTAGGCTATTCATCAAGAGGTTTGCATATCTTTTTTTGCCTTTTTGTTTAAGTGTTTAGATATTATTTGTTTCATTGAAAAATCTGCGATCTAAGTTTGTTTTGTGTTTGTTCCTAACATTAATCCTTGCTTCTTCTTGTGATCTTTATGGAATTGTGTCCTAGATCTGAAAATCAAGGCCAACTCAATTTGTTTTTGGATCTAATTCTTCCCCCTTCTCAGCAAAATCAAATAGAGTACCAAAAAAAAAAAAAGAAAAATTGAATGAAAGAAGAGAAGAGAGATCAAAGATCTCCGAAGTGAAAACCAGAAAAAAACTGTCAAAAAAAAGTCCCGAAAAAGTGCAAGAAATTCGGTTGAAAATCTGACAATGATCAATTTGAATGCTATTGTTTTGGTCTTTAACATGTTGGGAAGAGTTTGAGATATGTATGCTTTATAGATTTGTCTTATTGCCAACTTGAATTGAGAAAATTGGGACACTGCCGAACTGATGTCCAAAAAAACTGATCACAAGTTTTATTTGTCCTCATGGTGTTTGCTATATTGCCTTTCATCTATTTCTTGTTTGATTCTAAGTGCTGATCATCTACTTTGTGTTCAATGACCATTTTCTTTGAAATTCTTTTCTCTTTGATTCTTATAAGTTGGAAGATATGAGCTACTTGTCTTGAGTTTTTGATGTTTGAGTTGACTGCATTGTTAAGTCATTATCTACTCTAGTACTTGCATTAAGAACTTAAAGAAGAGCTAAGAGAGGAAAAAGGCTTAGGGGTGAGCATATTAGAGTGAAGAAAAAGTCGATTTAAGAGTGATACACGAGTGGTGAGAGGTTATACACACTTTTGGTTCCAGCAAGTTGAAATGAAGATACATTATATCAAAAGAAGTTGTTAGTGCATCAATTGCTTCTAACATGGTAGAGGACAATGCTGCCATGCCTACTAAAAATGAAGTCTTACAAAGGATGTCCTTGGAGCTAGGATCAATTAGAAAGGACATGGGAACATTGAGACAAGATCTTAGTACAAAGATCAGTAGAGTTGAAGAGAGGGTGAACACATTTGACACTCCACCAGCCATCAATAGAGCTGGCCGAAACCAATTTCAACAAGGAGGCAGGGGCAAATAAGGAGTTGTGCATAGGATACAGCCAAGAGTAAGAGTTCTGCAACAAAAATTTGATGAAGCATTTGATGAGGAAGAAACCGTGGCTCAAGTTGAAGAGCAAGGAGATGAATTTGGTCCTAAACAAGTGAAGCATGTTCTTGGTAAACTCTGTACAAGATGCTTGATACAAGGACATTGCTGTAGTGTCATAGTGGATAGTGGTAGTTGGGCGAATGTTGCAAGTTCATACTTGGTTGAGAAGATGAAATTGCCATGCCTAGACCATCCTAGACCTTACAAGCTTTTATGGTTGAAGGATAGTGATGAAGCAAAGGTTGGCAAACAAGTAAGGATCTCATTCTCTAAGGGTAAATATATCATGATGAGGTGCTTTGTGATGTTACTACCTATACAAGCAACACACTTGTTACTTGGTAGGCCATGGCAATATGATAGAAAAGTGATAGATGATGGTTACAAGAACAAGTATACGCTGGAATTTGAAGGTAGGAAGATACATTTGAACCCTTTAAAACCTCATGAAGCATACATGGATTAAAGGAAAATTCTTGAGAGAATGAAAGAATTTTACGAAGAAAAAGAATAGCTGGATAGAAATGAGGGAAAACCGGGAGAGAGTGAAAGGGAAAGAACTGAGAAGGAGACGACAGAAAAATCTGGACAAGTTATGCAAAATCTGGACAGAAAAGAAAGTGAAAAGAAGAAGAGAGAAAACAGAAAATTTTGGCTAGAGAGTGGAAAGCTGGACAAAAAAGTTAGATGGAAAAGAGAGTGGAAAGAACAAGAGAGAAAAAGAGAGTGAAGAGAATGAAGATCTTGAGAGAAGAGAAAACGAGAATGAGAGAGAACTTGAGAAGAAAAATGACATTGTGATTAAAAAAGGAATGAGTGCAGAAAATGAAGAATTTCGTGAGGATGAGAAAGAAAAAGAGAGTGATTTGATCTTTAAGATGAACAAGGAGATTTCAAAACCCATTTCTAACATTGACCACTGTTTTTCTAGTGTTCTTGTGGCAAAATTTCAGGTTTTTGAAGGCCTAAACAAGTTGAAAGAAGACAAGGACAGGAAGATGATAAGTGAGATCTTAAAGTGGTACACTCTAATCTTTACACTAGGTGATAGTTTGTTGAAATTTGAACATGAAAGATTGCTTTCTATGACAAAGTGTGTGTTCAGAGATGCTTATGATGTTCATAAGCAAGGTGCAATAGTGAAATTTCTTGAACATGATGATTTCTTCTTTAGAGAAGGTATGTTTTATACTTCTTTGAGTTTAGTGACAGCTTTTATAAATTTTGAGTTTCTGAAGGAATCATTTGTGAAAGAATATGCTTGTGACTATGTGTTTGGTTTGTCAAGAAGAGTCACACATGATGAAGTTTAGAAACATGATTATTCTTTGTTTGGTAGAAATGCTACATTCATGCCTAAGGATTATATGAGTAAATTGTTGATACTTGATATTCATGAGAACTACTTGGAATCACATTGTTTGGAATTGGGATACATGACTGCCTTGTTGAAGAATGGCTGTGGGATACACATGAACAAAATGTCAAAGTTTGTTCAAGATGATCGAGTTTGGTGGATCTTTGATGTTGCAATCCTTGATAACAAGTTTTATCTTTGTGGTTTAATGTACATACTCATTGTTGATTCTAAATTTATCTTGTTTGAGATGCACTTCATGGTAATTCCTATGCGGGGAAAACTTTTGCTTGTTGAGAATAATTTCTTGAAAGTGATTGATGAGGAAGCATATCATGTTGAGAGGTTGACTTTCGTTGAAATTTTAGGGTCTCATGACTTGTATGACAACATGAATGCTTGGAGCCCCTACTTTCTTGAGATTCTTAGATACAAAGTTTATGAGACCCATGACGTCATGCTTAGAAGATGTTCTTTTTAAGTGCTTAATTGTTTCAAACAAGAAGAATTCTTTGAGTTGTTGAATCCGGAGAGTCATGAAGAAGTTGAATTAGTGAGATATGATAGTCCTAGAATCTAGGATATCTTGTTTAGAAAACATGTGTTGGGACTACATATGAAAAGGAAGCCTATACTCATTGTTGAATATTTGTTGAATTCTTTTAAAAGAATATGTCAATGTCATGATAAGAATTTGATCTTTAGTGATGTTGAAAGGCTGAATGTAGATAAAAACAAAGAGATAACTATGAACTTAATCTCTCTTTGGCATGTTTGGTGGAACTACTTGGTGATATGGTTTATATTTTGTACCATGAATAGAGATAGGATGAGATTTTGAAAGATGATGAAAAATTCCCTATTTTTTAGTGAGTTCAATTCTATCCATCTTGATGATAAATTGAATTCTGGCATATGTGAGAGCTATGTTCTTATTCCTTTCCCACATATGTTTGATGAATTTTATGGAGGGTATGAATATGCTATGCTAAGAGATTGTTACTTAAGCTTAAAGAATATCAATTCAAGGTTTAGAGAACCTTCATATTATGGTTTATGGTGTCATAGACCAATGGGAATTATGTCTTGTGCTTTAAATAAGAGAGCTTTATTTCTTTGTTGTTCTAAAGGGTTTGTGTTCTTTGTCTATGATGTTTCTTCTAATGAGCTTATTGAAGGCGAGAAGGAATACATATCAATAAAGGAGAGACCACTACTTTCAAAGAAGGATATGGTAAGGCATTGTCAACTTCTAACTTCCAAGAAGGTTAACTTGAAGTTACTTGGTAAGTATTCTTTAAATTCTTCAATCAATGTCAGTGATCATTTTCTTATCTATGTAGGACACAAAGATTCGATGACGAATCCTTTTGAGGTTTGGGGAAATGATGAGTATCAAGGAGCTATCAAAAGTTGGGAGAACTCATGGAAGCTACCAAATGAGGAGATTTGATGATTCAAGTTCAATTCTAAAGAAGATTGAGCTTCGAGGGGTGATTCAATGAATGGAATGAAGATTTACAAGATGAAGAAGTTGATTCATGCATACAAAGATCAATATTTCTAGTATTAAGCATGGAAGTTTGAGGATGAAAGTAGCAAGGTTGGTATTGAAGATAGACCATGAAGAACAACTTGAAGTTCATGACAAGTTTGAAGAAGTTATGCTTGAAGATGATTGGCAAGTTGAAAAACCTCATAATGTATTCAAGTATGAAGACTTATATAGGGGATTAGAAGACATTGCAAGGTTGGAAATTGAATGAACAAGCCTGAAACTTTCAGCAAATGTGTTAGGACTTTGCTAGACTTTACAACATTGTTGAAACACGATTGTCAACGGAGGTTGAACTAAGGAAAGAACTCAACACGTGACATCAAGGAGGATTCATTAAGCAAGGAATCAAGCCATTTGAAACTTTGGAAGTGAGGCTGTAGCTAGACAGATTGGCGAAATCTACTAGAAATTTTCTGTTTTGGTCCTCTTGTTTTACGGCCTTGTTATCTTGACTTTAGTTCGACTTTTCCACTTATTGTTAGCTGCTCTGTTTATGTTCTAAGCTAGCTTAAGAATAATAATTAAGTCTCTAATCATGTTTGGGGCTAGGATTTAAACAGTCCATCATTTGTATTACATTAGAACAATTAACTTGACAAACACTTTTCAGAAATTTGATTGAATTCCAAATGAATTCAAGTGATTCCTTGACCGAGAGTTCACTAAGGCTCTTCTAGGGTTCTTAGTAAAACTTTAGGGTTTATCAATACTTGGCTGGGGTAATTGATTTGGGTTGAAGAAATCCAAACTAATAGATCATATTGGAAGACAATCATGATCATTACTCACTAGCTTGAATCTCTTGTTGAAGTCGTGGGCCAAATTTCAGATTATGAGTGACCTTCGGTTTGGATAGATGGTTGTTGAAATTAAAGCCATAATTCAAGAATCACATCACTTCTTGTCACCAGCTTCACTTTTGTAGTCATGATGTTGAAGGACAAAAAAAAAAAAAAAGGAAAAATGTGAACTCACTCGATAGAGATCAGAGCATACATGGCATGGGAGAATTCATGGAGGATCTCATATGAAAAACTTAGGAGAATCAATCTAGTTGGCTTCAAAAATGGAGGTTTACAATTCAAGGGCAACCATACTAAAGATAATATCTATATAGATGATGATGAAGTAGAAAAGAAGGAGATCATGTGCAAGAACTCGTATTTCAAATAGAAGAATGAAAGATCAAGATTGAAGAAAGTCATGTTAGATAATGTCCAAGAACATGAAGAATTTATGACTTCTATTGGAGATGATCTTAATAATGACTGGATGTTCTTGTACAAAGATCAAACTTCAAGTATAAGAATGATACTTTGAAGATGAAAGAGGCAATGTTGGCATTGATGCAATATAAGGAAGAGCTACTTGATCTTGAAGCAATGATGAAGAGATCCACACTTGATCAACTTGAGCCAAAATGGAAATTGTTCCATGTTTGCAACATTGAAGGGTCATTTGAGGAGTTTTAAGGCTTGTAAATATGCCTAAAAGACCCTAGTTTAAATACACAAAGAGTACAATTTGAAGGCTGATGGAGATCAAGGAGCATATATGGCTTGAGATAATTCATGGAAGATCTCATATGATGATGCTTATGGAATAAAGGAGTTTATGTACAAGAGCTTGTATTTCAAATACAAAGTTGGAAGATCAAGAACGAAGAAAGACTTGTTAGAGATTGAAGATGATATTAATAATGATTGGGAGTTCTTGTACAAAGATCAATATTTCAAGTATAAGCATGGAACTTTGAATTGAAAGAACAAGTTTGGAAATTGAATGAACAAGGCTGAAACTTTCAGGAAATGTGTTGAGATAAATATTAGACTTTACAACAATGTTTGAAGCACAACTGTCAATGGAGGCTGAACCAAGGAAAGAGCTCAACATGTGGATGAAAGAATACATCAAGGAGGAGTGGTTGAGCAAGGAATCAAGCCATTTGAAGCTTTGGAAGTGAGGTTGCACTAGCTGGACAGATTGGCGAAATCTGCCCAAAATTTTTTGTTTTGGTCCTCTGTTTTTACAGTCTTGTTATCTTGACTTTAGTTAGACTTTTCCACTTACTATTAGTTGCTTTCTTTATGTTTTAAGCTAGCTTTAGGTGGCTAATTAAGTCTCTAATCCTAATTGAGGCTGAGCCTATAAATAGGTCATCATTTCTATTGCATTTTAAAACAATTAACTCTACAAACACTTTTAGCAAATTGAATGAATTCCTTTTGGATTCAAAGGGTGACTGACCAAGTGTTCTTCCTAAGGCTTTTCTTGGGTTCTTAGTGAAACTTTAGGGATCTCAATGCTTGGCTAGGGTAATTGAGTTGAGTTGATGTGACTCAATCCATTAGATCATATTGGATGACAATTGGTATTGTTCTAGCTTGAATCTCTTGCATGAAGTTTTGGGCAATCACAATTTGGTTTTGGTCGAAAATTTATATTTGATGAATGATGTTTTCCTTCCAAAATTTGAGATTACATCAACTTTTGATATCAGAGCCTAGGTTTATTTATCAAGAGGTTTGCCTATCCTTTATTTGCTTTCTTGTTTAAGTGTTAAGGTCATGTTGTTTCTTTGAAATCTATGTGATTTTATGTGTTTTGTGTTTGTTCCTTACATTAATCCTAGTTTTCTTCTTGTGATCTATTGTGGAATTGTGTCCTAGATCTGAAAGTCAAGGATAAATTCAATTTGTTCATGAATCTACTTCTTCTCCTTCTTAGCAAAATTGAAAAGAGTACAAAAAAAGATAGAAAGAAGAGAAAAGAGAGATCAAAGATCTCCAAGTTGAAAACCAGAAAAAAAATCTGTCAAAAAAAATTCCAGAAAAATTTGTAATTGGGATTGTGATGCAAATTGTGAAGTTGAATTCCATTGTTATGATGTTTAACTTGTTAGGAAGAGCTTGAGATATGATATACTACACTAAATTCTCAATTTGCCAAATTGAATTGTGAGTTTGGGGCATTGACCGAATTGAAATTCCAGAACGTTAGATCACAAGTTCTTTGTCCTCATGGTGTTTGTTAGATTGTCTTTAATCTATTTCTTAGTAGATTCTAAGTGTTCATTGACCATTTTCTTTGGAACTCTTATCTCTTTGAATCTTATAAGTTCGAAGATATGATCTACTTGTTTTGAGTTGTTGTTGCTTGAGTTGATTGCCTTTTTAAGACATTATCTATTCTTGAAGTTGCATTAAGAACTTAAAGAAGACCTAAGAGAGGAAAAAGGCTAAGGGGTGAGCACATTAGAGTGAATAAAAAGCCAATTTAAGAGTGACATACATGAGTGGTGTGAGGATATATACAGTTTCTGTTTCAGCAAGTTGAATTGAAGAAACATTATGTCAAGAGAAAGTTCAGCTAGAGATGGTGCAAGTGCATCAATTGCTTCTAACATGGGAGAGGATAATGTAGCAAATCTTTCCATTAATGAAGCCTTACAAAGAATATCATTGGAGCTAGGATCAATAAGAAAGGACATGAGATCCATGAGACAAGAACTTGGTACAATACAAGTCTTCTATTTGACACTCCAACAACCCCTAATAGAGTTGTGCAAAACCAATTGCAGCAAGTTGGGAGAAGGAGGGGAGGAAATGTGCAAAAGGTACAGCTAAGAGGAAGAATTCTCCAACAAAAATTTGAAGAAGCATTTGATGCGGAAGAAACCGTGGCTGAACTTAAAGTGCAAGGAGATGAATTTGGTCCTAAAGAAGTGAAGCAAGTTCTTGGTAAATTCTATACAAGATGCTTGATACAAGGACATGGTTGTAGTGTCATAGTGGATAGTGGTATTTGTGTAAATGTAGCAAGTTCTTATTTGGTTGAGAAGATGAAGATACCTTGCTTAGACCATCCAAAGCCATACATGCTTCAAGGGCCAAATGATAGTGGTGAATTGTTTCTTTGAAATCGTATGATTGTATGTGTTTTTTTGTTTGTTCTTTTATATTAATCCTAGTTTTCCTTCTTGTGATCTGTTGTGATTTCTGGAATTGTGTCCAAGACTAAAAACCACGGCCAATTCAATTTGTTTGGTGATTCTACTTCTTCCACATCTCTCCAAAAACCAAAAGCACAAAAAAAAAAGAGATCAAAGATCTCCAAACCTAAAAAGGTCAAAAGAATTCTATCAAAAAAAGTGCTAAAATTCAAAATTGAGGTTGAGGTAAAATATTTGAAGTTGAATTCTATTCATATGTTTATCAAATTGATGGGCAGAGCTTGAATTGTGGTATATTGTATTGAATTGCCTATTTGCCTATTGGAAACTTGTTATTAGGTCACTTGATCACATTGAAATTGCTAAAAATTGGATCACAACTCTTTGACCACAAGGTGTTTGATTAAATGCCAATTCTCTTTTCTCTTTCAATTCCAAGTGTTTGATCATTTGTCATGTGTTCATTGACCATTCTCTTTGAAACAAATATCTCTTTGAATCTTATACGTTGGAAGATATGAACTATTTGCTTTGAGTTTTTGATGTTTCATTTGGTTACCTTGTTTAGTAATTGTCTATTCTTGAAGTTGCATTAAGAACTTGAAGAAAAGCTAAGAGAGGTAAAAGGAGTAAGGGGGTAAGCACATTAGAGAGAGAAAAAGCCTAAAACAAGTATGATACATGAGTGGATTGTGACGGTATACATATCCCCTGTTTTTGTTTGTTCATTTTGTACGTATATCGTGGATAAATTTTCATCTCAATCATCTAATCATGAGGAAAGAAGGGAGATACCACATCCTAGTTCTTCTAAGAAGTATGTGCCATATGAAGGGTAGGAAGGAAAAGCCAACAAATGCATCCATTTAGGAGGAGATATGAACATATAGAGTATGATGATGGTTACTACTACGACAATGAAGGGAGGCCAAGAAGATATGGAAGGAAAGGAGGCCATTATAGACATCTTGGGAGCCACCATATGACGATTCCATATTTTTATTGTACAATTGATCTGGAAGTTTACCTTGCTTGGGAAAGAGAGGTAGAACTTGTGTTTGCAAAGCATGACTACTTGGAAGGACAAAAGATGGAGGTAGTTGTTGATAGCTATGAGAGAAAAGCCTTAGCTTGGTGGGAAGAAGATTTGAAGTATTGAAGAAGATATGGAATGCTTATTACTACATGGGAAGAATTGAGGAAGTACATAAGGGAAAGGTATGCCCCAAAACTCTACTACAAAAATGTTACTCAAGGCTCCAAGAATGTGAAAGAGTAGCATGAAGAGTTGAAGATTGCATTAAAGAAAGCTAACGTAGTATACTATGAAGAAGACAAAATGAATAGATTTCTTAATGGCTTGAATCAATATATTTGGGAATTAATTGAGCCATACTACTTTGACTATCTTGAAGGTAAGGTTCACATGGCCATTTAAGTTGAAAGAAACTTGAAGAAGAAGAAGTCAACACGTGGGAAGTCTTATGAAAACTCAACTTGAGGCCTTTCTTCAACATCTAAGGTGCAAGGAGCTTGTTCAAAAGAAGGGAAATCCATTCCCAAGGAGCAAAAGTTGAAAGACAATTTGCCAATTTAAGAGAATCCTAATCGAGTGAAGTAAGTTGTCGATTGTTGGAACCTACTTTAGTAATGAATGAGAAATGGTGTGTGGGGGAAGTGTCCTACATTGGAAAAAATACAACCAAAGAATATCCTTATTTAGGAGGTTCAATTAGTAAGGTTTGGCACCCTACTTTTGTGGAAGGGGAAGGACCTACACTAAGTTAACCACCACACGAGCGCACGTCGTCCCTGGTCGGACCGTTGGGTCGTGAGTGTGGTTTAACTAGTTCTTTCTTTAATTTTTTTCAGAAAATAATTAATAAATATTTTTTATTAATTAGTTAATTGTCATGCAGTTTTCTGTGGTAGTTTTATTTTTTCAAACTTAAAGTTGTAGCTGTTTATTCAAGAGTTACATTTTTTTTCCATGAGTTATGTTTTTTCTATTTAATAAATTTCTTCTAAAAAACCTTAATGCATCATCTTCTTCTCCAATTTTGTGCGATTTTCCAAAATTGTGTTCGTATGTTTTCGTTCGAAGTTTTGTACCAACTTAGAAAGATAGACTCTTCTATCTTGGGAGACTCTTGTTCCTATAATCCAGTACGTTGTAAGGGAACAAGGACACTCCGTGAATTCTGTGGGCTAGGGTTATTTATCTTCAAACAAATTCTTCTGTTCGTGTTCTCTATTTTTCTTTCTGTTATGTTGTTTTCTAATTTCTGTCATTTATTGAGAACTAGAATCTTAAGACAAAACTGTTACTTTTATAAGTTATTATCTGACAGAAGTTGTGATGTTTGTAAGTACATGATCTGTTGTTAGATAAATCTATGTTATCTAGTTAGAATATGTTTTACAATTTATGAAACAATAATATCTAACCAACTCTTTCATTTGTTTGGATAATTTTGTTTTTTGTTGTATACAAAAATTTCTGTTCAGTTAGTATTTGCATAGGGTAATAGTGTTTTTTTTTTTTTTGAAGTTTTTCTAAAATTAAACTTTATGTATGATATGCAGTACATGTTTTTTTGAAATTCTTTATGTCTGATATACAGTAAATTTTTTTTTTTTCCAAAATAATTACGTGCATATTGACAAAGTATATTGTTAGTAGAAGTCTT
>JAOXNR010044424.1:0-19157 GCA_028571225.1 Parsonsia alboflavescens | reverse complement strand
TAAATTATATTATTTTGATATATTTTAATCTATATAATAAATATTTTTTAATTATTAAATTAACCGGTTCAATTACCTGTCCAATTACCGATCCAATTACGGTTGAACCATTAAACCTTAAAACAGTAACTTTTCCGGTTCAATGACCGGTCCGGTTATGAAAACATTGCAATGGAACTCTTGTGCATTCTTCAACGAAGTCTGAGAGAGCTTGAGCTTTGATATCTTTCCTCGGTTCAAAGACAATTTGATATCCCGAGAGCTCAAATGCCCACTTCATTATCTTGCCTAATAGCTCAGGTTTCGCCAGGGCTTGTTTTAGTGGAAGGTTTGTTAACACTCTTATCGAATAAACTTCAAAATAGGGTTTTAACTTCCCTGAAGTGACAACAATCAAGTACAAAAAATTTTTGAGGTCCGAATATCTAACTTTAGGACCTCTGAGCAATCGACTTACATAGTATGTTGGAAATTGCGATCTTGACCTTTCTACTAGCAGAACCGAACTAACGTTATTTTCCGTTGCAATCAGATACATCAAAATTTCCTCTCCTAACCTTGGAGAGACAAGCTATGGGGGTTTTCCCAAGAATTCCTTCACTTTCCCGAAAGCTATTTGACAATCCTCAGTCCAATAGAAGCCTTTCGGCTTCTTCAAAATATCATAGAACTTTTCACCCTTATCGACCATCTTACTAAAAAATTGTCCCAAGGTTGCCATCCTAGCTGTTAGGCTCTAAACCTAATTAATACTCTTGGGAGGTTCCATATTCAGTAGTGCTTTTATTTTATCCAGGTTAGCATCAATGCTGCGTTTTGATATCATAAAACCTAGGATCTCTTCGGCCGATACCCCAAAGGTGCACTTCTCGGGGTTAAGCTTCATTTGAATAGTTTTAAGCATTTGGAAGATCTCCCTGATGTCTTCAATGAAGTCTTTAGAGTTCTTGGACTTGATCACAACATTGTCCACGTAGACCTCAATGTTTCTCCCTAGCTGGTTCTCGAAGATTTTGTACATGGCTCACTGGAATTCGGCTCCCACATTCTTTAAGCCAAAAGGTAATTTTGTGTAACAGTAGGTCTTGACCTTAGTGATGAATGAGGTCTTCTCCATATCTTCCAATGCCATTGGCATCTGATGACACCCTTTGATGGCGTCTAAGAAACGCAACCATTGGTAACCAGCAGTTAAGTCTACCATTTGATCCATGCTCGGACGGGGGTATAAATCTTTTTGGCAATACTTGTTCACCGCAGTGAAGTCTATACACATTCTCCATGTGCCTTCCTTCTTGGGCACGACAATCGGGTTGGCAAGCCATTCTGGGTGTAAGACCTCTTTTAGAATCCCAACATCAAGAAGAGCTTGGACCTCTCGGGAAATAACCTCATTCCGCTTGGGGGCAAAAGTCCTTTTCCTTTGCTTTATCGGCTTGACTCCTGCCCAAAGCTTGACCCTATGCTCTGCTTTCTTTCAGTCTACTCCTTCAAGGTCGGTGGGTTGCCATGAGAAGACTTGCAGATACTCCTAAAGTTTATCGACAAGCATCCCTTTAAACTTGGAAGGAAGCAGCTCACTGATTCTGATTCCTTTTTCAAGGAACTCCTGGTTGGGAAAGACCTTTTCATCTTTGATGGAGGCTTGGATTCTGAATTCATCATTTTGCCGAGGAAGTTCGATGAAATCTTCTTGCTTGGGCGTAGTCAATGCCTCCATGTTCCCTTCGGCGAGGTAACATTTGGTTGCTATCTTTTTGTCCCCTTCCAAGGTGACCTGGATCCTCATGTAGTAATTCAACAAAGAGATTTCGGCCTTCAGGTCTATGACCTCTCCTCTTCCAAGTATTGTGTTGTATGTTCTAGGCATGTCCACCTCCAACTAGTCCATGACCTCTGTGACTACTCAACTAGAGGATGTGTTTCCATTGAAAGTTGTCAGGGAAGTATCGGACTTCATCATAAAAGCTTCTATCTATCCCCATTTGGTCGAATGCCTTCTTGTGCAAGACATTTACTACGCTTTCGATGTCGACCAGTATCTGGCGTACTAGGAAATCTCCAATTTGGACGAACTCCATCAAGGGGTCCGAATCTTCTCCTCGGGCTTGCTTCGTCCTTCTTTCTATGGAGTTTATCTCACCAATAGGAGGTTGCTGATGACTTACGACTGCAGGAAGGGGATTGATTAGGCCAATAAGCTAGGAATTCTTGTAAATGACCCTCCCTGACCAGCCTCACAATTTCATGTTTGAGATTGAAGCAGTCCTCCGTGAGATGGCCATGATCCTTGTGATAATGGCAATACTTTGTGGTGTCTCTCTCGGCCGAGGGTGTTTTGAGAGGTCTAGTTGGCTTCAACAGGCCCTTCTCCTTCATGACTACTAATATCTCAGCTCGCGAGGTCATTAAGGGAGTAGTTACCAAGCCTGGAGTGGTCTTTTTCTTTTCGTCTAAAGGTCCCCTTCTCAGTTGGGAGTCCTTCCTGTCTCGTTTTGATGTCTGGGCTCTTTTCGACCTCATCTTGTTCTCCTTTTCGATGACTGAGGCAAAACTAGGTATCTTCTTCTAGACAGCCGTTTCCTCGGCCTTGATCAATTTTTCGAGGAGTGTCTATAGCTCCTTGATGGTTTTCACTGGCTCTTCGGCCAGTCTTAGAGCCACATACCCCCTTGCAATCCTTGCTAGAAGGCCATGATGTAGATTACATCATTCTTCTGTTCAATCTCCACTACCTTGTCGTTGAAACTACTATAGAAACTCCTGGTGCTTTCATGAACTTTCTGCTTGATACTGAAAAGGTCGTTGATGTTTTTTTCACATCTTTTGTTGCTTTGATAGTTCTTTAGAAATAGCACCTTCAATTGTGTCCAGTTTGAGATGCTAGCTTCTGGGATCCCTTTGAACCAGGACTATGCTTTCGTGGTCAGAGTGGACCAAAAAGCTCGTCACTTGATATGATCGAGGTACTCAAACATTTCCATGTAGGATACATATTCATCTATATGCTGGAGAGGCTCCCCTGTGCCATCATACTTTGTCTTCAAATGCGGTGCCTTAAATCTTGTTGGCATTCTGGCAGTCCTGATGCTATGGACGAAAGGTGAGGGCTCCAATAGGTCCACAACACTTTGCATCTCTTGATTCCCATTTCTCTTCAGATTAGCTAGGAGGGTCATTCTCCTCCGTGGATTCAAGGCTACCTCTCGAGCATTGCCGCTTGTCTTTTCGATCAGGCTACGACAAAGAGGTATCCTTCCCCCAAGAGGAGTTCTCAGCGAGCTCGCCTGCTTTTCAGGATTGGTGTCCTGTTGTTGACTCCGTGAAATGGGTGCTCAATTGAGCTTGTCTCTCAAGTCAAAATCCCTTCCGTGGCTTAGGGTTTCCTTTAAGTCAATCACTGGTGGACCCATTCGACCGGTTCTCGACTCTTCTCGTGACCTTGTACGTTGGGGTGGAGGCCATTCCATGCTCCAAAAGGTCGAGGGTGATCGGGCTATGAGCAGCCCCCTTGGTCTGGGGGCGATTGTGCTTCCCTCGGAGATGGGATAGCAGTTTGGCCTATTGATTTCTTTACTAACTTTTTTAGTAATAGGTTTCTAATTGAAGACAAAGGGCAGATTTCTCTATCTGTTTTCTTTGGTTTTATTAATCATGTCTTGAGAGTAGTTCTCTTTTGTTAACAAGAACTTGAAGTAAGTTAGTTTGACATGGGATTATGAGATTTGGTTTGTTTTTTTTATAAAGATTTGATCTTTATTATTATTAAGTATTTGTGCAATTCTTCATCTTATTAATTGTGTTTATTAATTTAGCCTGATTACCTAGATTAATTTACATGATTATACTGCTAAGGTTTAATTATTATCGTTAAGATTGATAAATTCATCAAGTAGTAACTATTGTTTAAATTAGGTTTGGCTAACAACTTAATTTGACAATAGAGAATTGTACGAATCAAATTCATGAATTAAAGCTACTTCATTCTGTAATTTGACATTGGCGATGCCTTCATGTCTTATGCAATTTAATTAATTAAATTTATTGTTCTTTCGACTTTGATCTAATTGATTAAATTATAAATTTTATTTCGTACTTCAAGAAATAGAATGAATTTGAGCACTAATACAAATTCTAAAATCAACTACTTAATTGTGTTATTTGATCTATGATTGACTACATAATTGACCTACGGATTGTTTCTTGTTAGCGGCTTCCTCATCTATATTCTTCTTTAAACTAGTTTTAAATTCTTAGTTTTATTTTTATTCTCAAAACTTTCAAAAAAAAACCTCTTTGTTACTTATTAATTGGTTTTTATTAAATTTAAATTCAATTCTATATGGATTCTATCCTACTTGCCCTAGTTACATAATTTGGTAGATAGGATTAATTTGTTTAAGTTATGATGCACAATCATGTAACAAGTGTTTGGTAATTTTACCACTGTGATCAAGGAATGCATAAATTCACAAAATTTCTTTGCTAATCTAATATCCACTAATATATACCATTTCTTTTTCTTTTAAAAACAGCCCTTCCAAAGTTTTCACAGGCCCTCAATCCTTAGGTACCGGACTAAAAAGCCTCCTTTCAAATTGGGACTGATCCAACCTCTTCAGTTGTGGGGTTGGCATAGCAGGCCATACCCGTTCTGACACCTCTACTTGGAACCTACGGAGAATAGTTAGAAGGGATTGAGGGTTAACTGAATCCTCTTAGTTGCTTAAGTTAGTAACGAGCTAGAGATAAGAAGGGGAATAAAAAAGGAGAAAGGGTAAAGAGTGACAAATATCTTTTCAGTAGTTGGCACTTGATGTCATTGTCTGCATCCGGTCTCCAACTCAACAGCGCCTGTAGGTCTGGAAAACAAAAGGAACGGGAGAGGGGAGCTCTCCATTCCTCCTCTGATGGCGAAGTTAAATTCTAGAGAGTTCTTATTTGTATGTATAGGTTCGGTACCACATGGATTACTAGGGTAGCAGACTTACTTATGTTATTAGGCCATCGCAAGGGTATCAAGTATGCTTTTGTACGATTTGTATGGATGCTAAGTAACTTCCACATTAGGATGATAAAAGTGTATATACACTATATGCCTTCTCTTTTTTGAATAATAGAAGTGTAGTGTAAAAGGTGTATAGACATATACATACTAGAAGTGTAAAAGATATATAGACATATATACATTATATGTCTTTCTCTTTTTCGCTTAATATTCCCGAATAATACCTCATGCTCAATTTAAAATTTAAAAATTTGGATATTTATCATACTTGTCTCGCATATATGCATATCAACACGAAACGGTGATTGATTATTCACAGAATACTCTTCCATCTGTACAACTTAAGGCAAGCTTTCTTCATTCCAGGTTTGAGCAGACTTTAGGGATTTGAAATACACTCTTCTTCCTTCCATCAAGGTAAGGGAAAGTTCTTTGGTGGCAGGAGTACTCGGATTCCATCATTCTTAATGTGGATGGAGCCTCCGGGAGGGGTTGTTAGGAGAGGAGATGGTTTTCCATTGGATGCTTTTTCTTGCTATATTGGCAACAAAGGTAATGTGGAGGCAGAAATTGGAGCTTTACATGGAGGTCTTTCGTTTTGCATTGAACATAATTGGAGTCGGAGAGATGTTTTGTTCAATTGGACTCCAGGTGATAGTGGATGTTGTTAATGGAAAGACTGGCTTTCCATGTCAATTTTACAGAGAGTAGTAACTTAGATAGCTTTAAATTGCCTTATATTAGACTTAAATAATCTTTCATCCAGCATTGAAGTGGATTTTGTCTTAACACATTCTTACTGAACCTTCTTCATTGGTGGTTTGGAAAAGAGAAAAGAAAAATAATAATAATGTCAACAGAAAAATGTTTTGACCCTCAATTAATCCTAAGGGCAGAAAGACTGTCAATCACAACCTCCGCACAATCGATATAAGCATCTTTTTCTAACTAAAAATTAGAGAATCTATGAAAAGGAACATCGGCAAACCTTGATATTACCAATCTAAGGTAAAAATTCCACAATCAAATATGAACAATCAGGAATCAACACTGGAACCAATATGATGCATAAAAGGTTGATTGAGTACCCTAATTATCTTTTAAAGAAAAGACCACCTGGGTTTTGGTGACGTCAACTTTAAAAGAACCAATCAAAATTCAAGCTTATTAATATGAGTCCCAAATATTACAAAATTTTATCCTTTTTTTAAAAAACAAAATTGTATCTTTAATACAGCCAAAACTTTAAGAATCCAACCTAAGTTCTCTCTTCCAAGAGAAGTTTCATACACAAAAAGATGGATATTTCAAATTTAATTTGGAAGGTATAAACCGAAAGATCCAAGCAAATCAAAATTCCCCAAATGACAACCATAGCAAATTATGTACATAAAAAGGATAAACATCTTCCATGAATCCAAAATAAAACATGACCAGGAACCACCATTTATATGATTGAGAATATTCCCTCACAAAATAGTGGATTTCCAAGCCAATATAACCATAAGAACACTAGTTCGGAAAATCAACATCCTATGTATAAACCAGCAAAAATAACAAAAACAAGTAAAAGATGATTTGTTTGTGCACTCCCTTGCGAAATGACAAGATTCACCACAATTATAGCATTTGGTTCCGCCAGGATTATACCTCATGAATCCGGCACCTCCACCTCCACCTAATATCCCTTGCTAAAACAGCTAATCTAGAAGGAAAAAAGGGAAAAGCAAATCAAGAAAAAAATACCATGACCGTCCTCGTCCATAGAGATTGAAAGCTTCCTTGAACTCAGCAATCTGCTCCTCTGTCAACTATTCTCCAATTTCCAATTGCTACACTTCAATGGGGTTCTGCCTTTTACAGTAAGAACAGAATAGAATAGTTGGATAAAAACATGAAGGAAATTAAAGAATGAAAGAAGCAAAAAAGAATACGGGGAAAAATCAAAGGAGAATCTGATGACCAAACAGAGCCCAACAACCCTATTATTATCTTTGTGATAAGATTTAAGGTTACCACCGGCACCAAACAAGAAAAAAATAATATGATTTATATCCAATATAATCATCCTCAATTCAGATGTTCTTTAATTTATGGGCCTTCGAATAGGGTTTTGATAGCGGAAAGGTAATAGGCGCCTCATCACCACCGAACACCGATCAAAGGATGTCACCGTTACATTTCTAGACACTTCATTTGAAAAAGAAAAAAGAAAAAAAGAAAAAAAAGGAAAAAAGAACGCTCGGAGACTTGTGGAAACTGAAGACGAAAGGTGGCAAGCAATAATTTATGGGCCTTCGAATTAGGGTTTTGACAGCGCAAAGGTGATAGGTGCCATACACCGATCAAAAGATGTCACCGTTACCTTTCTGGACATTTCATTTGAAAAAAAAACGTTCGACAACTTGTGGAAACTGAACAGGAAAGGTGGCAAGTAATAACCATAGTAGAGGACAAAATTGAAAATGGTCGTCGACATCAGACAATCAGTCAGTATAGGTAGCTTATTAATGAGGGTAAAAATTAAAAGGTATCAGTCTTACCCTGAACTTTCACAAATTTTGATTTTTACCCTTCAATTATTTTATCATCGATAAGTTACCCTCCAACTATCATAAACTTATCAAGAGCTATCCTTCTATCCAAATCTAAAGTTAAGTGCTAATAACAAAAGAGCAAGTTCAATTTCAATTTGGTTACTTTGATTTGTATTGTTTTATTTTATCCCTTTTTTTTTCCACATTTGATTATTTTCACAAAAGTTATTATACAATTCATTATTTAAACTTTATCCTTTTGGAAACTTTGATTTTTAAATTTTTTTTAAAAATTTTTACTATCTTTAAATAATTTACAATTGGATATTTTTTATCCGTTTGATTGGATTCTTAAAAAAAATCATCGGATTTTGAAATCAACTTTAAAGATGATAAAGACAAAAAAAAAAAAAAAACCCTTTAAGGTTGATAAAATAAAATAAAATAAAAATTTAAAGACCATAGCTTCTAAACGAAAAGTGTAATTGAATGGTACTATAACTCTTTTCACAAAAAACATGTTATGTATTTTCAAAAGTTCATTTTTTTTAGTTATACCACAAATGATAGATTTTCATTTTTAATCCTCTGCATTTTTCTTTTTTCACGTTGGGTCCTAAAATTTTTTTTTGTCATTGACCTTTATATTTTTTATATTATTGATCTAGAATGTAAATTTTTAGACCAAATTCGAACCTTGGTCCTTAAAAGGTTTCTAACCTACTTGACTTACAAAGACTTTTATTTTAATTTTACATTTAATAAAATAAATTGTTTTCGGTCAAATTTCTCTCAAGTATTATATATAATATCAAATAAATACTTCACATATTAATTATATATATATATATATATATAAAGAAAATTGATATTTGAATTATTAATCGTGAGATTATATTTAATATTTAAGAGAAATTTTACTAAAGACATTATATACTATCAAATGTAAAAATAAACACATATGTCTTTGGGAGCTGAGTTGATTTAAAAATAAGGATCAAGGTTCGAATTTGAGGCAAAAATTTTTATTTTTAAGGATTTAGAATCAATAATGTACAAAAATTAAATAGATGGAGGACCAAAAAAGAATAAAAAGTTAGATAAATTACTCATCATAACTTTAAACTTTTTCATTTTACCCATAAATAACCTTAAAATAAAATTCCATCCACCGATTCTCAAAATTTATGCCCTGATACCCCTATGTCAAAATGAGTCGTTAACTCCCAAACGGACAGGGATTTTTTCATCTTTCTAAAACCATTTTGATTTTTGGTTTTTCTAACCTAGGTCTACTCTTTCTTTCATTCCTATCCCGCCGATCAGCCAGTCCCACTACAACCTCATGCCTCTCTCCCGCCAGCAAGTCGGTCCCTGACTACCGTGCCGGCAAACCTATAGCGTCGGTATCTCATATCTGGCCCTACGCTGATCTACGATCTGATACTGATCCCTCTCTTCACCATATTCCCCCTCTCCCTTCCTTCACCGCCCCTACCAGAGGTGTCACCGTCGCTCACTGATCTCGCCTCCTCGCCTGTTGCTAAATGCCAGCGTACAGATGACGTGGATCAAACATGGGCAAAATCCCTGCTTCATTCTTCCTTGGCGATATTTGCCTTTTGAATTGCTACAGTTTGTTTTGGCCCTAAATCCTAAATCCAAGATCGGTAGTAACTTTTCTCTTCTCGTCCCACGTCATACTCCGATACATCCTTTTGCATCTTCCTCAACAAGCGTAGGTTGCATAAGAGTGTGGTGGGGGCAAGATAAGGAAAGTGGTTGCCAGAGAGGAAGCAAAACAGGCCTATTAAGCTTAAGTGCAATGCGAATATGCGTCGGAGAAAGCCAGGTGTCCTAGATAAACTCTATTCGGCCCGGAGCCTTATTCCCCATGACGAAGAAGCTTATTCAGAAAGTCTTTGGACAGTAGCCTCATAACATCAAAGGAAAGAGAAAGAAAGGATGTTGGTATTTCGTTGTTGAATCTTTGCTATAATGATATAATAAAGCAGCGATCTTTGCATTGAATGAATTGCTTCTTATATCATGATCTATCTCAAATTAATTTGAAAGTTCTCTTTTTTAAGTTGAATTATTTTAGCTACAAACGAATTACTTTGGCCTCTGCATTCAGGGGTTTTTACTTCGTTTGGGAAGTTTTATATATTGCTTTTAAATTTGTCCATATGTTTTTATAACCTGTGTTAGAATTTTGTGGTTTATTTATGGGTGTGGTGAGTTGGTTTGGATGAGCATGCATTGTGAGGAAACTTGAGGTTTTCGTCAGTTTCCATTGGCAGGTAATTGAGGTAAGATCAGAAAAGGTTTCAAAAGATAAAATGTGGCTAGTGACTTAACGATCAAGGTTATGACTGAATGAATTTTGAGAGTTGAAGATTATTAGTGGATCAAATTTTAATTTAAAATTATTTATGGGTAACATGAGAAAGTTTAAAATTATGGTAGATAATTTACCCAAAAAAAAAATTGGGACCAAACATGAAAACAACAGACAAGCAATAAACATACACTTCCAGTCCAACGTTATTAACGAACACTTCATCATCAAAGAGAGCTTACAAAGTCAAGGGACAACTGTAAAAAAAATTTATCACAAATAAATATTTGGACTAATTTCCGATTCATAGCATGTTCTGATGCTTCATTACTCCAGCAAAATTATGACAAAGCAAGAAAAAAAATTTGCAGAACTACGAAAAGACGTCTTTTTTTTGGAAGGAATTCTGGTGAGTTACTAAGTTTTTTTTATTGCAACAGTTGCACAGGCCAGAAATCAGCAAATAATCATTATCATCTCTAGTCTTTGAAACCAGGGAAGAACACATCCCTCTCCCTTTGAAACCATCTCAAGTCTACTCTTACCCAAAAAGGGAAAATTTTAGAACTGGAATTGCATCTCGGAGGTGTATCCAAGAGCTTCAAGGTGAGCAGCCATGGCCTTATTCATTGGTGGAGGTCCACATCTCAGTATCTGCAAGTTCATTACAAATGAATATAATGTATTCTGGAATTATTTCTAGCACTCTTGAAATGGTAATGCAAGACATCAAGGTAGAAATATGCACCTGGATGTCCATGGAAGGTGCGGGGCACTGGGTTTGGATCATTTCCTTGGAGACAAATCCCACACCACCATCCCATACTTCAGGAGGCTGCAGAAAAAGATGTAGAATGAATCAGCTCAACAGAATGGATTTGAGATTAGTAGTGCGTATCCACAGCAGCCATCAGCCAGACGTGCAACCAAACAAGCACTCAAAAACAAATAATTTACTGTGAAATGAAACCTCTAAGAATCCACACACAAAAAGAAAAAAAAATCACTTACTTATGAAGTAACCTAATTGCCTGGTTAGATAATTGCTGAATCAATTCCACTAGAAACTTCTAGGTATTTTCTGAAAACAAATTACATAAAATGCTTTTAGGAAATTCCTTAAACTTCATCAACTTTTAATCTACAGATAGAGTTGTTGCAGAGATCATCAATAATACTTTGGTTTTTCGGGTGCATTTGACAGTAACAAGATTTTTAAATCTTGCAAAATATTTATCAACTGAGTTTTTAATGTGTAATTAAGTGTTTTCTATGAATTCAATCCATTTGGTTTAGGGAAAAAAAAGATGTTTCTTAGAAAAAGGTTTAAATGACATTTCCCTTACTATTCCTACAAGTTACAAAATCATCCTCGTAATTACAAAAACTGCAAGATGCCACAAACTCTAGAGAACAATAATTCTCCTTTCCCCATTCAAGTTGCCACAGCCATAATCTCATCTTAAACGCCGCTATTTTTTTGTTACCACGGAGTTGCTATATAGGCCTTTCTGCCATATCATGGCCTGCAAATTGTGGTGATTCCTTCTACAGTTCTACAAGAATAGATCGAGAAGTGGCACATCAAAGGAAGAAAGAGAAATGACACCGGTGATGGCAGCAGCAATGGCGACTGCATCTCTCCGATCCATAAGGAACCGAATGACATGGAGAGGAAAAAGAGGCAAAACAAAGGATTGTTCTTTCAGGTGCAAAGATTGATGCCTTGACTCCCAACTAGCTGAAGAAAAAGCTCTTGGAGCTCTTTTCTGTTTTGCTTCATTTCTTCTCCTACAATTCTTAAAAATCTTGGGAGAAGTAACAAAAATATCAAACCAAATACTCCCTCCGTCCCTATTTATAATCATTTGTAGTGATTTTTTGTCAATATATTAAGGTAGATAAAGTTTTCCTATTTTTTATTTTTAATCTAGTTTCCTTACTAATTTTATTTCCTGGAGGATGAATCTCTCATTAGATTAGTGTTCCAGGTTAGATTCTACCTTTCAAAATTCGTCAAGGAGTCACATCCTTGGCAATAAAATGACATGGTCATTGGCTGTTCTTCTTTTATAGCATAAGGCCTGCTCCGTCCTTAAAAACCACACCTTCGACAAGAATAGAAAGCCCTTCTGATTTTCTGCCAGCATCAATTGATATTAGAGTGAAATATCCTCCATGAGGCTAAGGAGTTTGAATAGAGTTCAGGTAGGACTGGAGCATTTAGCTACTCCTCTTGATTAACTCATTAATCAAGAGGTAAATCAAGATGTCCATGATCTTGACATACTCTATCGACACAGAAGATCTTTTTCTCAGAATCATCATTTTGATTGATGGGAAATCAAAGAGATAAGAGTTCTCCATTGATATTTGATGCTTACTTGAAGACAGCGATGAAGTTACAAATTTGAACACTCTCCTCTCATCATCTCTTGAGAGGAAAGAGGTTGCTCAGAGTTTTGAGTGCCAAAAACATAGACCAGCTTAAGGCATGTGTCTTCCTCTGCACTACATGGATAATTTTTGTTGGTTAAGAGAAAACCCATTTTTCTTTTTGATATACATCTAGTGGGAGCAAATTCAATCCAAAAGAAGCAATTTGGGACATCTAGATTCTCTATGGAACAACTCTTTTGCACCGCAATATTATCTTTGAAGACCAGAATTTCGATAACATCTGAAGTAGTTTCTATTATTTATGGATTACCTGGTTCGGTGATAGCAGCAACAGAAGCTGAGGAGACAGATGACAGTTGATACGATGTCATATCCAATTTAAATCAACACACCAAGTAATAGCAATTACTGATATAAACCAAGGTCACAAACCACTCCAACAGAAACCGTCATAGAGTACTAAACCAATTAGAAAAACACACACACACAAAAAAAAAGGAGCCTCAAATTCCAAAAATAAAGCAGAAGAAAGCCCAAGGATGACTCTCAAACCAAAGGAACCCGGGGATAATCAGTCACTGCACCAAAAAATCAAAGAAGCCAAAAGTAAGAATTTAGTCTAGATCTCAGCTCTACTCTCTGAAGAAAACCAACTGTTGAAAGCCCATGAAGAACAGTGACTTGATGTGCCCTCAAACACTAGCACATGAAAATATATTCAATGCTGTTAGAAGCACTGGTAATCTGGCTCACAACAGCTTATTTTTGTCAGGACTTATGGTAGTGCAGGCAACTATGGTGTATGGGAAGGCTTTGATACCGTGTTAACTTAAACAGAGAGAGGCCTGGGAAAGGTTTCTATATATTTACTATTCACAATAAAGTGTATATATATATACACACACACATCTTTAGTTACAAAAACTAACCATAATCTAACTAAATGTGCTAATCAATATATTAACAACAGAACTTGTAAAAACAAAAAATTTGTTGAGATTAAACATATTTCCTGTAATATAGGATCCTAGAGTATTTAGTGTCCTGCAATATATTTTATATGAAGACAAGAATCCTATTAGGTGGATTCTTTCCTGAACTCCACATATTTTGGCAGAATCCTAATAAAATTGAAGCCCTGATATGGAAGAGATTGGTCTCCCTTGTTTAAGGCGGGGAGAAGAAAGAAATTAGAAAGCTCAATTTGAGAGTAGATCTTCTCCACAAGGACCATTCGTTCCCATACCTGTTTCATTCTTACTTCATTTCCAGTTTATTCCACTTGTACATATACATTACATATACCTTTTTAGTATGTTTATATGTATGTATTATACTATTATATATACACATTTATACATAATTTACATATTAAATTTTTTTTATTAACTATTTTTGAAAGATATTATTCATACAATAATTTATATAATAATCACATCTTATAGAATTTAATTACATTATCCTTTTATAATTATTATAATTATAACACATCAACAAGAATGCTATAGAGAGCATAGGAGCTCATCATACTGAGTGCTTCTGTGTGCATTCACATGTAGTGCTCCATATGGGGACCTCTTGTGCTACCATAACATTTCTGAAAATATGAATATTTTTCGATCATTTTTAACTTTAAACTTCTTAACAACATTCATGTTGCATAATTCGGATGATGTATTTTAAGGATTTTGTATATTCAAATCCTTTATGTATTTGAATATTTAAAATGTTTGGACAGTTTATATAATTCAATATATTTTTTTTAAAATAAGGCTGGTAAAAAAGAGTGAAGCAGGGATTTTTAGCCTCATTTTCTGGTGGTTAGAGCTGGAATTTTTTCCCATGTTTAACACATAGGGATAGATTGGGGATGAGAATGAATTCATTCCCAAGATGACAAAGATCCTCACAATTTCAAAGTGGAGACCAGGCAGGGACAAGGAGAGGTATAGGGTGGCAAGGAGAGGTACAGATTTGTCAAAGCTTCACTCAAAGTCAAGCTTTATTTCAATTAAGGTTGAAATCAATTTAAGTTCATTCAACTAACAACATTTGGAGTTTTATTCAAGACTTTCTTAATGTTTTCCATTCAACAAGCTAAAGAAGTCTTTATGTACAACATCTTATCAACATTTCGCTCATGAAATTCAAAATCAGGTTGTCAGAAAGTGTCATCCAGAGAACAAGTCACCAACCCTTTAACATGCATCAAATTCAAATACACATCAAGTTTGAAGTCTCCATTCACAATTTCATACACTTGGTGGAGCAACAAAAGTCAAATCAAGTTCACATTCAATGCACAGCAGAATAATTAAACTTGTTTTCTACCAAATTGAAGAAAATGTGTATCGTCTTGGTTCGAGATCAAAGCTATCAAAGTCTCGAATATAATTTTTCTAAAGAGAAGAACCGAAGAATCTTATTCTTAACGTTTAAGTTTTTTGGAGATGCGTAACCATTTTGCAACTTTCTAAATCATATATTATCATGTAGCCATTTTAGTACTTTCCAAATCACATACTTATCAATATGTTTCTAGTCTTAATTCAAAAAACATAATCTTCTGCATAAAAACAATATGCAAGATTTTTCCTCCAACTAAGTGCCAAGTTTATAGAATGTCCCATCTTAACACTTGTAAAACTTCAGGGAAAAGTTTCACTTACATCATTAACTAATTTACGAAATAGGACATTTAATTCTGAATGACTCAAAATAGAAATAAGAACACTTAACGGAGCAAATATATTACTTCAATATATAATACATTTTATTTAATTTATTTTAATAATATAATAATTTTTTTTTAAAAAAAAAACATCTTAAACAAACTAAACTCAAGCCTAAAACTTGAGCCAAGTCTATCATTTTTGCTATTTCGGATGAGCACAAGCCGAACCCGAACTTTTCATATATTTAAGGAGCTGAGCCCAAGCCAGAACCAAATATAAACAAGCTGAGCTCCCTAATCCATGGATAAATTTTAAAGAGATTCCAAATGTAAATAAATCATGAGTATTCATGGTTGGAAAAAATCTAAGAGATTTCATTAATTCTGTATATTTTCTACAATCCATTCTAATCTATATATACAATTTTCTGGTACACTAAACAAGGAAAGTCTACGCTAATTCCCTTAATTTTAGAGACAGCTTATTCACCCTGATTTCCTTCACTCATTTACCTAACATAGTTCCTAAGATTACTTATTCAAGATTCCTACACTCCCCCTCAAGCTGATGAATATAGATCATCCATTCCTAGCTTGTCAATACTCTCATGAAATATGTTGCTACACAGTCCCTTTGTCATCACATCTGCAAGCTGAAGTCTTGTTGGAACATACGGAGTACAAATCGATCCACTTTCTAGCTTCTCTTTAATAAAGTACCAATCTATCTCTATATACTGATAGCTGATTTGTAATCATAGTATAGCTTCATCGGTTTGCTCCATTGAATCCTCAAGTCTTCTAGGATAATTTTAACCCACAATAACTCACATGCCCCAGCTGCCATAGCTCTGAACTCTGCTTCAGCGCTTGACCTTGCTACCACACTTTGTTTCTTGCTTCTCTAGGATATTAGGTTTCCTCCAAGGAATGCACAGTGGCCTAAAGTTGATTGCCTGTCAACTGGAGATCATGCAAAGTCTGCATCTATGTAAACTGTCAGATCAATTTCAGGACCCTTTTTGGATAAAATCCCCTTCCCTAGATGTGCCTTTAAGTAATGAAGCACTCGATAAACTGCATGTAGATGAACTCCTCTAGGATCATGCATAAATTGACTAATAACACTAACTGAGTAAGCTATATTTGGCCTAGAATGTGTGAGATAAATGAGTTTCCCCACAAGTCTTTGATACATCTCTCTGTCCATTGCTTTATCTCCATGAGCCTCACTTAATTTGAGATTTTGTTCAATGGGAGTTCCAACCGGTTTGCTCCCTGTCGTGCCTATTTCCTTGAGCAGGTCCATAACATACTTCTGTTGACAAATGAAAATTCCCTGCCTTGATTGAGCCACTTCAATTCCCACAAAATACTTCATTTTTTATAACTCCTTTATTTCAAATTCCTTGGCTAGCCACCGCATCAAAGTTCCCTTCTGTACTTCATCGTTTCCTGTCACTATAATGTCATCCACGCATACAATCAAAACAGTAACTCCCCCTAAGGCTAAATGTTTGATGAACAGGCTATGATCTCCTTGACTTTGCTTGTAACCATTAGCTATCATTACCTTGGCAAATCGTCCAAACCATGCATGTGGGGATTGTTTCAGCCCATATAATGCCTTTTTTAACCGACAAACCTTGTTCTTGTCAGCCCCACTGAATCCTGGTGGAATGCTCATATAAATCTCCTCTTCTAATTCTCCATGAAGAAAAGCATTCTTCACATCGTACTGCTGCAATTCCCAATCAAAATTAACAGCCAAGGATAGTAGAATTCTAACTATATTCATCTTTGCTACTGGAGCAAACGTTTCCCGATAATCTACTCCATGTCTTGTGTACCCTTTGCGACTAACCTCACCTTGTAGTGTTCTAGGGACCCATCTGCCTTAAACTTTACTGCATACACCCACTACTTTCTTCTTCTTAGGTAACTCGACTAATTCCTAGGTCCCATTCTTCTCTAATGCATCCATTTTTACTTCCATAGCAAGTCTCCATTCTTTCTTTGATAATGCTTCAGACAATGAGTTAGGAATAGAGACCGTGTTTAAGGTGGAAAGGAAGCTTTGATGGCTTGGGGAAAACTTCTCAAAAGAAACAAAATGAGACAATGGGTATAGGGGTTTTTTGATGCATTCTCGGATTTTTTTTCCTTATAGCAATAGGTAGATATTGGTCCTGGTCAATGCTAAGAGGCTCGGGACAGGGTGATTTACAGCTGGAAGGATGGTCGGTCAATGGGGTAGAATTTTGATTTGATTCACTCATTGTTACCTCATTCCCAAAACTTGGTTCAGAGGATTGTTCTTGGCTTGTAACCATGATGGATCTCCTTTCCTCGTATACACTTGGTGAAACCAGAACCAATCATAGATTTTACGATCTTCTTCCTTTTTTCCTTCTACCACATCAGATTGAGGAATTGACTTTTGGAATTCAGATTTGGATGACTCTAAGGAGGGAAAGTGGAATTCAGATTTGGATAACTTTAAGGAGGGAAATTCGAACTCCTTATCTTCAAGTGTATCTACCTCCCCTGAAGATAAGTAGTGATGAAATAGGGCTTATTTTCAACAAATGTAACATCTGCTCAGACATAGAGTTTTCTAGTAGGTGGTTGATAACAGTTGCAACCTTTTTGAGAAGATGAGTACCCCACGAAGACACACTTACGAGCACGAGGATCTAACTTCCCACGGTTATGACTATGGACATGAACAAAGGAGGTACATCCAAGGACCCGAGGAGTGAGATTAAAGGAAGATCAAATATCGAGGTAGAATTTGGATAGGTTCTATAATGGACTTTGAAACCCCAAGACACTGGAAGGAATCCTATTTATAGCATAAGTTGATGTGAGAACAGCTTCTCCCCGATATGTTTTTGGCACATTTTGTTCAAACAGGAGTGCACCCTAAAATGGTTTTTCCATTTTGTTATGGAGTGGTGGTACACAATGATTCATATATATCATTACATGAAAAATAGGAAAAATATGATTCAAATTAGACTTATTTTCCAGTAAATGCATCCAAGACACTCTTGTGCAATCATTGATAAATGGGAAACCATTTAGACCCTGAGATGTTTGGAATAGTTGATGGCCCCTAAATGTCACTATGGATTAAAAAGAAAGGAGAAGATGATCGTTGATTACTAATAGGAAATGGTACATGAGTGTGTTTAGCATACTCACAAATATCACAATGAAATGACAGAACATCAAATCCCTTGAAAAAGGAGTGAAATATTTTTTTTAGTGTAGAAAAAGACACATGACCTAGACGTCTATGATGTAGCCAGATGGCATCTTTATTGGAGGGTGAAGACAATGTGGACAGGGCGGATTTACCAAATTCCTTTTAACTTGACGTATCCAAGTAATATAGTCTATCATGCTCCTTAGATAGTCCAATCCTCTTCCCCAAGCCCCATCCTTGAAGTCACAATAAGATTCATCAAATATAATAGATCGAGTTAGATCTTTAGCAAGGTTTTTCACAGAAACCAAATTTGTAGATAATCGAGGAATATGAACAATTTTAAGAATTACTTGGAGTAACTTGGACATCTTTGATTCCTTCCACTGTGGTTCTAGTGCCGTCTGCAACCACAATCTTTCTATTACTAGGATAGGGGTTACATATTTTGAATTTATTTGAAATATGGATCATATGGTCAGTAGCACTAGAGTCTAGAATCCAGACATTCCTAAGCTCATTGCCTAAAACACTAAATGCAAAAGAGACCTGAGCCTTACCTAGAAGTGTCAATGAACACATACCCTGATTTGTTACCGGTTGAACCGACACATAAGCCTACCTTTGCTGGCCACCTTTCTGTCCCCATTCACATATAGGTTTCCCATGTAGTTTCCAACATTGTTCTATGGTATGTCGTGGTTTCTTGCAGTATGCGCACCACAACTCCTCTCGATTCTTTTGCCCACTTGTTTGATTGGTTTTATAAACAGTACCCTTGTTTAGTACCAACTGCAGAGGTTTGGAACTCAAAAGGACCAAATTTTTTGTCGAAGGTAACTCTAACATAATACCCCTGTAGGGATGGCAATGGGGCAGGTCAGGGCAGGTTTTTGAAAACCCAGACCCGCCCTGCCCTTCTTGGAGCTAGGCCCGCCCTGCCCCGCGACCTGCCACGGGTTTCTTAACTCAGGCCTGTGACCTGC
>JAOXNR010044413.1:0-19158 GCA_028571225.1 Parsonsia alboflavescens | reverse complement strand
TACAGTGCTCATGCAGCCAACCAAGCGGAGCAAGAATTCCGTTACGGTAACGGTTGGAGCGCGCCTTAGCAAATCCACATTAATAATTGCAAAACTATTTCTATTGTAGGACAAATAAAATAAACTTTAACTACTTAAATTTTAGGATGAAGGAAAACATGTTTTTTGTGGCTTTTAGCCGTCCAAGAGGGCATTTTTGAAATTTCATTAAAATGATTATCATTTTAGGTCCTCCACCTTTTTATTTTCAAGCGAATGCGAATCTTTAAATTAAACAGATTGTTAATCTATTGAAAATCTATTTATTTTTAGAATTGAAATATTCAATTTGAACAACCTCAAATAGAAAAAAACATGGAGGATCAATTTACCTCCAGGGACATAACTTAGTAATAAACTGGATGAGAGTTGGTATAGAGTCAGCTTCATCTCTATATATGAGGATTGAAGTCCTTATTTGATGGGATTAACCATTTTTTATTGGAAGGTCATGAGGATCACCGTCAACTGCAATTACCTAAAGATACACGTGCAGTCCCTGATCGATGAAGACGTGCACAAGTCTTGCGAGGTCTACGCTTATTGGTACAAAACTCATAGCTGGTCAATGAGCCTACCATGCTTCCTGGTTCTGTTAACTTAGAATAAAATTGAAACTCGAATCACCTATATATCCCTTTGGTTGGTGGAATAGAAATTTAAAATTGTTGAATATTTGTATTTTGTTGACTTAATAAATAATTTTTCCATCATTAAATATAAATTACAACTGTTATCATTTTGTAAAAATTAAGATAACTTTTTTTCTCCTTAGAATGTCCTTTAATCACCCTCTCAAAATTCTTATAAACTTTTGGACATCTAACAAAGATTGGTAATATAGAAAAAAGACTTTCAACTACCTAATTAACTAACAATAATGACTTATAATTGATGATAAGAAAAATGAATTGAAATGACTTATACTTAGTAACATTGAGAGTATTAGATAAGAAATATCTAATTAGTAAAAAGAAAAACTAAAAATTTATGGCAATATCACTCTTGAATAGATAGCTTACCACATCAACCATTAATGAGATCATCCATAGATAGCTTACATCCAATAGTACATATCTAGCTATAAACTTTTAAAGTCTCTATGCATATCATTATACTTCCATCATCACTAAATATAAGTTATCGGTCTTTATTTCGTAAAAATTAAAGTATTTTTTTCTTCTAAAATGTCCTTTCATCGTTCTTTAAAAAATTAAACACCATTAGAAGGATAATATAGAAAAAATACCATCAAATATCTAATTAATTAATAACAATGACTTATAATTAATGACAAAAAAAAAAATTATAATAACTTATATTCAATGACTTATTATTTCCGGTCTCTTTGACCAGTAAATCCCCAAAGAGGCCGGACATGAAGAACATGAGGAAATTCATTCAGTAGGCGGTGTGCATGTGCTTTGACTCCATGCACTGTATGTCCATATTTTTGGTTGGAAGAAGGTTTTTTAAGGGGGTATGAAGTGTAGCAATTCACACTAGAAAATATTGAAAGAGTAAAATTAAAAATAGGGTAAGTATATTAGAAGAACTGCTACACTTTTTTATTTAATCTTGAACTCTTTAGAAGACCCCCTTTTTTTTTTTTTATAAAACCGTCCCAAGACGGGGGGTTAGGCATTGGCTCCTACCTGTTTACTAAAGAAAGAAAATAAATGGGCATATCACAAAGCAAATGAAGAGCGAAAATCACCATCAAACCTAGCTAGGGTAGAATTCTAGGAAATAATCTATGCAAAATGGGCAAGTTGTGCCCCTTATTTATGTGATAAAGCTGCCAATTGGTTTTGTGAATAATCTTACTGACACTACTGGTATCAGCAGAAAAGAGGGATGCACATCGAGCCACCTAAATTAGCAAGGGAATGAGCTTTGCCAAGGTACCCAATCTTCGCAACTGATTACTCCATTGTTGCAGTCTGTCCACAAACTCTGAACTATCAGCCATTCCTAAGGCACGGAAGTAATGTGCCCATACTACTGTAGCAATCTTGTAACGTCCAAAAAGGTGCTCAATTGATTCTCCTAACTCTTCACAGTGACATCGAGACGCTAGATGAAAGCCTAGTTGAGATCTCACGTCATCTGTCGCCAAATACTTATTACTTAGCTTCCACATGAATATAGACCATGATAGCGGAATCTTCGAGTGGAAGAAGATCTCAGCAGTGGTATCCTCCAATTCTTCCTCCTCCAAGGCCAAGATACAATTAGAGACATTGAAACTCCCTGAGGAAGACAAATTAAAGATGAAAGTCCCGTCATCATCCTATACTCTCAACGATTCTGCTCAAGAAGAAGACTGTTGCATACGTCGCCATACTCGGGAACCTCCTTCAATCAGGTTCTCTCCCAGCCAAAACCCATATTTCATCTTCAAGTATCTAGCCCACAAAGAATCTGAGGTTCGAAATTTCCACCACAACTTAAAGCCTTGGGCCATGACCACTATATCTAGAGACCAAACTGCCAAACCCCCTTTTACATAAGACCGAGAGATAGAGCTCCAACTGCACCAATGTCCGAATGTCCCCAGAAGAAACAGGAAAATTGTCGTTCTATTTCTCGAATTACTTGTTGTGGAGAGTTGGTAACTGCTAACAAGTAGACTGCCATAGCAAAAAGCACATGCTTAATCAATATCAGTCTCCCTCCTGCAGAAAGATACTTTCTCTGCCACCCGTTAATGCGAGCTTTAATCTTAATAATAAGGGGCTCATAGTAGGAGATCTTAGCTCAACTTGGAAATATTGGACAACCTAAATAAACCATTGGCAGAGGCTGAATAACACAGCCAGTAAGACTTAAAAGAAGTTCCGGTCACCGAACTGATATGTGGGTAGAGTGGTACATGGAGCTCTTGTGAAAATTAATTTTCTGACCTAAACAATCCTGGTAGAACTCAAGGAAGGCGATCCATGTTTGCAGACCCTTCTTTAATCCTCGTGTAAAAATAATGACATCATCTGCAAAACTCAAGTGAGAGATAGGAAGGCTAATGCACTCTATGATATTGTCGCCCATTTCACCATTATACAATAATCTATTCAAACCCTGAGAGAGCACTTCTACTGCCAATATGAACAAGGTGGGAGATAGGGGATCCCCTTGATGAACACCCAGTGTGGAAAGGAAACAACCACATAATTTAACATTGATTGTAACAGAGAACTTATTAAAAGCCAAACGGTTAAATATAAGATTCAAAAAGTGGCGACTGAATCCATATTTCCTTAATACCTCCAAAAGAAAAGACCATGTTACCCTATCAAAAGCTTTCAACATATCGAACTTTAAAATCATATTTCCCCCAATGCACTTCCTATTCAATGATTGAATTAACAACAATATGTTATCTGATATATTCCTGCCCTTCACAAAACCTCCCTGATTCAGACAAATCAAAACGAGGAGCAACTTAGCTAGTGGTAGAGAAAGTACCTTCCCAATTACCTTGAAAGAAAAGTTACAAAGGCTAATTGGCCGGAAATCAACAAAAGATGATGGATTGTCCTTCTTCGGAATGAGAACAATCGGGGTTGCTATGAAGTATTGCAGTATCCGTACCCCCGACCAGAAATCCCGGACTTCCTGCAACATGTCGAATTTAATTAGATCCCGAAAGGATGTGAAAAATTTTCCTGGGAAGCCGTCTACCCTGGCTACACTATCTCCATCCAAGCTGAAAACGACAGCCCGAACCTCCTCCAAATTTGGAAGAGCCAAGAGTTCCTTGTTCATCTCTTGAGAAATCTCTCTCGGAATTGTAGCACTAAATTTGCGTGGGTCTTGCTGACAGCCACCCTCTTTTGTCAACAAAACCGTGAAGAACTGTATCGCTTCTTGTTCTATTTCGTCTTTTCCTGTCAGCCAATTACTGTCTCTATCTTTAATTTTGTGAATTTTGGGTGTTGCCTTCCTGGAACGTCAATAAGCAGAAAAATATAATGTATTAACTTCCCTGTCTTGAAGCCATTTTATCCGTGATCTCTGTTTCCAGTAAATTTCTTGATTCTTCAAGTGAAATATCAGTTCGGCCCTTGCTCTATGAAGTTGTTCGCGGTTCTCTTCCGAAGCATCTGCCATGTATACTTCTTCTAAAATGGAGACCGAGCTCTCTGCCCTCTGAACATTGTTCATGATGTTACCAAACACCTCTTTGTTCCAGATTCTGAGCTTCTATTTTGGGCGAATCAGCTTCCCAGCCAAACGCTGCAGACCATCGCCTCCCACAGGTTACTGCCAAGATGATTTTTCCACTTCTCGGAAGTCTTTATGTCGGAGCCACATACATTGGAAACGGAAGTTGAATGGCCCAGACACTTTAGCCACCTTTGTGGAGACAAGAAGAGGACTATGATAAGATGGAATGCGTTGCAAATGCTCAACAACAGTGCTGTAGAAGGTGTTTGGCCAACTTTCATTCACCATAACTCGATCCAATCTACACCAAAGTAGAGGAAAGGTGTGGCGATACCACGTGTAGCTACTGCCCACATATGGTAGATCCAATAAACCGCAATGCTCCAAGCTATCATTAAATTCCCGAATTGGTCTTAACGTCGGGGTGGAGCCTAGGCTTTCCTCCAAACTCTGTACCACATTAAAGTTACCCCTGACCAGCCACAACCTAGACGTTAATGTTGAAACTTTTGTCATCTCAAGCCACAACACTCTATATAGTCACAAGCTGCATAAACAAAAATACATAATACAATCTCTATCCACCCCCAACTACTGTCCCACCCTACAGGTCAACATTTGATTTGTATCTCTCTCCACAATGACAGGCAAATCAGAACTCCAAAACAACCAAATTTTCCCATTAGCATTAGAGTAGTAATGAGGCAATTTCAGCTTATATGCATAGGAAGCAATGCGAGAAGCATTAACCAAAGGCTCTGGAATAGCAATTATACCAATCTTATGATGTAAGATATAAAATTGCAGCTTTTCCAAAGAAGTAGAGTTACCTATTTCTCTTATATTCCAGGTTAGAAGGTTCTTCATATTGACTTATTGGAAGAAGAGCTACGTCGGGATTCTTGTCTAGTGACTACATTTGAGGCGGGAATTTCCTTTTTCTTTTTAACAACATTTGGTGGAGTTGATTGAACATCACTTATTTCTGGAATATCCACTACTAGATATCCCCGGATTGGATTTATCGCATCTTGGTTCGAGGAAGAATCCCCCCATGTACTAGAATGGGCGTCTCTTAATTGTGCAACCTCCATAGCAATTGCTAGAGTATTCTAAACTGCCTGCACCTCTGGAATATGTTCTGCTGCATCCATCTGTTGTCGAACAACCACAGCTGATCTTTTATTGCCTGAAACACCTGCATGGGAAGATTGCCAGGCTGTTTGGTTACCCGCTGGAACTTCTGGAACTGGGTCTGCACTTGCTGAAATTGTAGGAGAATTGACAGGCAGTGCCTGAGCCTCTATTTCGCTTTCCACGACTGATGGTTTTTGCTGCTGCTTCGGAGTCACCACATCTTTAACCTCAGTTGGAATTCAGTTCTGCTGCACGGATTGCAGCACAATTGGGTCTACTGTTTCAATATCTTTTATTTTCCACACCTATAGAGTCTTCATTGGTGGATTTTGCAAGGTTACCCGCGGGCGGCTGGCACCTTTTTCTCCTTCAAGGCAGGGTTTTTCACAAGGCAAGTTTCTTGAGAGTGGCCAATTTTCCTGCAAAAGGAACAATAGAGTAATGTATGTTCATATGTGATCGGCTGCCAAAAGCCGTTCTCCTCCTGGTTTATCCAACTTTAGTGTGGCAACGTACACAGCAAATCAACCTCAAAGCACACACGTGCCACACTCGGCCTTGACTTATTCGCAGTAGGAACATCATTCTTCAGTGGTTTACCGATCACAGCAGCGAAGGAGTACAGAATCTCTTTTCAGAACAAATGGATGGGAAGATCAGGGAAGGAGATCCTTCCCGGGATGGTCGACAATTCTTCTTTTACGTGGAATTGTGGTGTCCACTTTAGGACCCCTCATCGGGATGCCATGAAGCGTCCAGTCACCCTTCAGCCACAAGCGGCAATAATCTTCTTCGTGGGAAACTCGAATCAGCACATGCCTTGCATCTATCAAACCAATGGTGCATTCCCCCTTAAGCCCTATCGTCTGGAATGATATCAAGTGCCGACATACCATAGGAGAACTTCCCAATCAGAACTAACTTGAATGGTGCAGAGAGGTTTTTGACTTCCTCCTTGGAGAAGAAGAAAGCCGGCTGACCTTTGAAAACTTGTGGCTGCTTCACTGGAACTACCGAAGGAATTTCTCAACCACTGGTTTGCCCCTTGAACAGGGACGAGAAAGAGCGTTTTCCCTATGGGGGAGCAGCCACCGACTGGGAAGGAATGAGTGGCGGCGCAGCAGCCGCCATCTTCTATGTGGGCGTGGCGGCTAGGGTTCAGAATATGCATTAGAAGATATATGTTAAAAGGGAATATAAACAAAAAAAAATATTATAATTACGGAGCACTACGCGAGCTATTCATCTTGTTTTTAATTATTTCATAACCTTTTAACATTTATGGATATTAAAATATGCTTTTTTCTAATTTATTAAAATAGAAATGTATTAGGACTTTTATGTATGTTATCAATAATAAATTATTCAAAACTTTTTTAAATTCCTTCCTCTTCTTTTTCTTTTCTTTTTAAGTCTTAATCTCCGGCTGCTATATATATATACACGGTTTTGCTAAGGTGAGCTTCGGAGTGCCCCTTAAAGCGCTCCAACCGTTATCGTAACGGAATTCTTGCTACAGTCAAGAAAAAAAAATTTATCAAGAAAAGTAACTTTCCCTTCACGATATGCCCTTCTGGTCAACGGAGACTGCTACATATTTATCGAGAAAAAAAAAAAATTATACTCCCTACATTTAAAATTAAATATCTCAATGTATGAGTGTTGGGAGTACTTTTTATAATTAAAAAGAAATTTTTCTTAAATTAAATTGTTTTGTGTTTGATTGCAATAATTTTTATATGTTTTTTAAAAGTAAAACCTATTTGATTGAAAAAGCACTTTTTAATATTTTTTTAAAGAAACTTTTGTTTTCATCATAAATTTTAACATGTAATAGAATAATTATATTCTATTAATTACAATATATTATGTGAACTTAATTATTTTTTAACTTGATGCATTAAATACCAAACCTTTTTAAAAATATCATAAACCCAAGATAGATTGACAGTTATAATGATAAATAATAAATGATGTTCTATTTAACATCGAAAGATTAAAAAAAAAAATTGTTGCACCTTTTACAGTTTTTTATTCGTCATAAAGTACAAAGATATACATATGAATTAGGAAAAATATTTTTTTAATTAGACAAAATAAATAAAATTTCACAATAATCTCATAACTGAATTTTTTTATTAAAAAAAAACTCAGAAAAAGGAAAAAGGAAAAAAAAAAACAAAAAAAGGTAGAAACCGAGGCACAATGACAGTCCGGGGGGCATTAGGGGTGGTGGGCACAATATATCTTCATAAATTTCTTTTAGCATTTAAGAAATGAACATTCAATTTTTAATAAGTTGTTTAAAATTAAAATATTGATAATTTAATTCTAAATAATTGAAGATTATTTATTGATTAATTGTGAAAGAAGTGGTACTATTAGAAGTTAGTTGCCATTTGTCAAAATCAGCATGATGGAGATCATGAAGACAGATATGAAGCAAGCAATACATTCCACTCAACACCGAAAAAGTTATTTCAATTCATCATTCATCCCTCCGCGCACCATCAATTTCGTTTCTTCAGTAGTATGAATTGGAATTGAAAAATTAAAAGAATGAAAATCGTAGGCTTTTCGTAAGCAATGACATCACCAGTCTCCGCTCGGGACAGATCGATATTTCAAACCCCATCGGAATCACAAATGTGATTTTTTTTTTTTTATAATGTTTTTTTTTTTAGAAACCATCTTTGAAGACGGGGTTAGGCAGACCTATACTTGTTTGTTAAAATGAAACGTACAAATAACAAAATGGAGGGCAAGAAAGCCTTACCCTTTATGAAGGTGGAGACAAATCTACTACATTCAAATAGGAAATTAATGTAGTTACTTACACGAACGGACTGATGCCTTATCCTATCAAGATAGCAAAATCCCCTAACAAGCTGAGGTAAAGAGGCATATAATCTGCCACTTGATTGGCCTCTTGGAATATGTGAATAAGGGTAAAATTCCCGAGTTAAGAGGAGCTGTATCCGAGTCAAAATACTATGCAGCCGCCACTCATTTGAATGACCCGAGTGGTACAACTTGCTGAAAACCTTTATTCAAGCAAAGCTTGATCCCCTGGGCCAGAACCTCAAGTTCCGCAAAAATGTTGGTAAAAACACCAATTACTTGAGCAAATCAAAAAACAAATGTGCCATTACCAAGCCTCAAAATTCCTCCAATTGATGCATCTCTCGGGTTGCCCCTCGAAGCACCATCTACATTCAAAATGAGCCTATGCAACAGGTCATTATTTTTCCATGTCACAGCTAGAAATTTCCACCTGAAAAAGGGCTGTTGTAGACTACCATCTTGACTAGAAAATTTGAGACGCAGATAGAGCAAAATGCTCAAATACGAACCTATTGCGAGCCTTCCAAATTTCTCTACAAACAATAACAGGTATCAGCTTACCAACCTCATCATGCAGCTCTCGCCAAAGCTGAAACATGTCCAACATATTGCATCAATTCCCTAGCCGAACTTCCATGAAATTTGCCATCTGACTCCAAACCTGATCAGCTACTGAGCAACACAAAAAAAGGTGGCTGATTGATTCAAAATGCAACCTGCAATGACATTGAGAAGGCATGTGAAAACCCAACCTACACATCCTGTCATCAGTTGGCAAAAATCCGTTAACTAGTCTCCACGGAAAGGGAGTCCAATCCAGAGGAATAAAGGGTCGCCAAAACCATTCCCAATCCTCTGCAGCATTGACAACATGATCAAACAAAGACAAAGCAGTGGCAAACACAAAATCCCTAGAAGGTGAAGGCTTCCATATAAATATATATATATATATATATCCGAACCCGATGTAATTTGGATTGAATAGTGCTCTGGCCACAAGTGTGGTAGCAATACCTGCTGAACAAGTTCCAAATTCCAGCCGGAGGGGAGCCAGACATCTTTAACCATCATTTCATTCAAGTGTCAACCCGATCTCAATGCCAAAAAGAAGAAGAACCATCACCAACTAGAACCCCAATATTCTGATTAACAAGATCTGAGACCTTGTACATATGTCTCCAAGTTGGGGAACCATCTTCATTAAGAGGGCCATCCAAGGTATAATTATATTTGAACTTCATATATGAAGACCAAAAACAGCTTGAAGTCTGAAAAAGCCACCAAAGCTTACAAGAAAATGTTTCTATGAAGTTTTGAAAATCAAGCATCCTCAGCCCCCCTTGAGCTACAGGTTTATAGATTCGCAGCCATGAACACCATTGTTTCATGAAGCCAAACTAGCTGCTTCCCCACAGAAAATTGGCAAAATGTTGCTCCAATTGATACAACACTCTTTGAGAAGGGGCTACTGCAGCAAATATGTACGTAACCATAGAGTTAAGGACATGCTTGATCAATATCAACCGGCCTGCCATAGTGAGGAACTGATCCTGGTAGCCCTTAATTCTTGACACCACCTTTTGCACCGAGGACTGAAAATGAGAGCATTTGACTCTACCTGGGAAAAGAGGATAGCCAAGGTATGTAAGAGGCATATCTTTTTGAACAAATCCTATGACGCTCTTAATCATCTGCAACCTGGAAATTGGTGCATTAGTGGAAGCATGAAAGGAACTTTCATGAAAATTTATTTTTTGCCTAGAAATATCTTCATAAAATTCCAAAAATGCAATTAAACATTTAAGACTCTTCTTGGATGATTTCGTAAAAATCATCACGTCATCAGCATAGCTCAAGTGAGATAAAAGAAGGCCCCGTCTCTTGGTATAGAACTCCTCCAAACCATCTTCCAACAACAGCCTATTCAAACCCAAAGAAAGGACTTCAGCCACCACAATGAATAAGAGTGGAGATAAAGGATCTCCTTGCCTAACCCCCCTTGATGAAGGAAAGAAGCCACACAAACCACCATTTAACGTAATGGAGAACTTGTTAAATGCCAAACAATTCTAGATTAAGTTGCAGAAATGACAACTAAACCCAAATTTATGCAACACCTTAATTAAAAACGACCATGAAACTCTATCAAAAGGAAGCATGTCTAACTTAAGAATAATATTACCGCTCCGACTCTTCTCATTAATTGACTGAACCATTTCGGAAGCGAGTAAGATGTTGTCCATGATATTCTTCCCTTTCACAAACCCACTCTGATTGGCAGAGATGATTCTTGGTAGTAAACCGAATAACCACAAAGAGATGATCTTCCTCATCACCTTAGATGTGAAGCTGCATCGGCTGATCGGCCGGTAGTCTCCAAAGTCTGCTGGATTTACTTTTTTGTTGATAAGTATAACTTGTATGACTGTAAATGAAGTTGGCATGTGAATTCCAGCCCAAAAATCCTGAATGGCTCTTAGCAAATTACCACCTATAATATCCCAACAATGAGTGTAGAAAGACCCCGAAAATCCATCAACCCCTTGGGCATTCCTTCCATCTAAACTCCAAACCGCACTCCAGACTTTAGTTAAATCAGGGAGAGCTGCCGATCCCCTGTTATCCATAACAGTTAGAAAATGAGGAATGTCTAGAGGCATCAAGTCCACGGACTGATCACAGCCCTGGGGTGTAGCAAGTAAGTCTGAAAAGAAAGTCACAGCTTCCTCCTCAATTGCCATTGAATAAGTGAGCCATTAGCCATCTTTATTCTTTACACTTCCTATCTGCATTTGCACCTGTCTTGAGTGTGAAAGCTTTGAAAAATAAGCAGTGTAAGCATCCTCATCTTTGAACCATTTCGCCCTAGATTTCTGCTGCCAGAAAGTTGTTTCACATTTAACTTGAAAAGCCAACTCCGCCTTAAATGATGGAGTATTTGTCTACTGTGCTCCGTTGGATTTTGTTGATAACAAGCTTTTGCTTCATTCACTTTTTCCTCTACCAGGTTACTTGGAAGATTACCAAAAGATGTCTTATTCTACTCCCTTAAAGCTTGTTTTAGCTGCTTAAGTTTAATGGCAGAGACCTGCCGACCGTTCCCAACAACCTCCACCAACCAGCTACTCTGAACCTCCTCCATAAAGTCCTTTCTAAGCAACCACATTTCCTAGAACCTAAACAGCTTAGGCTTGGCCGAGACAACCGTATTTACAGAGATAAACAACAGGCAGTGGTCTGAAATGGATCGGTTTAAATGTTCAATTGTTGATGGTTAAAAACACTCGACCAAAGGGGATAGATCATGCCTCTGTCTATTGGCTTCCATAAAGGTGGGAAAGTAGAATGGTACCAGGTATATTTAGTGCCTTGAAACTGAAGATCAATCAAACCGCTAGAATCAATAGCTGTGTTGAATTCCTCTATGGGTAGAGCTGAAGGAACAGCCCCCAAACAATCATCAATTGAACGAACAACATTGAAATCACCCCCTATCAGCCATGGTTCATCAATATTCCCTGCAAAGTTCATAATACAATTCCACAAACTTCTTCTATAAACATGATTACACTTAGCATAAACAAATGTGATGTAAATTGCGAACTGAAGTAAGGCCGTTGGACGACATGTAACAAATTGCTCATGACTCTGAAACACCTCTAATTTCAAAACATCCAGGCACAAAATCGATATTTCATTGTTATCATTAACAAAGTGGTTGGCAAAACCGAGTTGTCTAGCAATGAAAGGTAATCAAGCTGAGGAAATTATTGGTTCTAAAATAGCAGCAAACATCAATTTACGTTCAATACCAAGAGCACGTAGTCTAGAGAGAGAGGTTTACTGACCAATCCCGCTTATATTCCAAACCAATCAAGGAACCATCATCATAACGATTTGGAGGAAGGAGCCTCAGTTTGACACTTCTTTTTCACTTGTGCTCTAGTTTTAAAGCCAGAGTGTTTTTGCACAACCGAACGATTGTCAAGTGGGGATCCCGATTGCAGACTCTGATCATTATGGAATACAACCTCCAAACCCGAGACCGCAACACTTGCTGTCTGCATTACCAAATGTCCCAGTGAAGTAGGAGCGGGGTCTGCAATTATGATTGCAAGCTCCATATTAGCTTCGGTAATTAAAGGCCCAAAAACAGGGGTCGTCTGAACAGCATCTGGAGCATCAAGCAGCGTTGCTGGTGGCGTAGAAGCTTCCGTGTGCTCATTAGAGAGCCTTGTGGGAATATCAACCGGGTCAGTATCGGGGCGGTTTGAAGAATCTGTTTCTGTTGGAAGCAAAAATGTTGTCTGTTCTATTTGAAGATTCTCCTCTCGGCTCTCAACCTGTATTTCTGGAATTGAAGATGGCAGAGAAGCCACAGTAGTAAGGCTGGGGCTTTTAGTTGATGCCAATTCACCAATGGGGTCTGAAACATCTAGCACTTTCTCCTCTAATAGGCCTGTTCCTGCGGTTTCCGTATCTATTTTCTCATCTGAGTGCCTGATCCATTGCTTTTTGGGTTGTGGCGGCAAAAGCTTCGTAGAATTTGTTGGCTTGGGAGCTTCATGTTTGCCTAATTTTTTTCTGATTCAGGCTGCAGTCGTCATCCTTATGTCCAAGTTTCCTACATGTCTTGCAATATTGAGGAAGATCCTCCATAATGATGGGCTGCCAGTAACCTCCCGATCTCTGATCAATCCATATTCTGCTCGGAATAGACGTCATTAGGTCTACTTGAACACAAATTCTCGCCACACTTGTTCTCGTGAGGGATGTTGTGGCCTCATCCAATTTCAGTGGCAGTCCGACTCCAGTTGCAATGGAAAAGAGGAAGTCTTTACGGAAGAGATGGATTGGCAGCCTTGGTAAAGACATCCATGTAGCAACCAGAGATGGTTCAGCAGCAATGTGGAATTCTGGTGTCCATTTAAAGATCCCCATCCGAACTCCTCGGAAGGTCCAAGTCCCCTTTAACCATAGTCGAACGTAGTCCTCCTCAGTAGAGAGTTGGATTAGAATATGATGTACGTCCAGCCATCCGATCTTAAAGCTGCCTTTAAGGTCAATTGTGTGCAAGTCCTTTCTTATGATTTCCATTGAGGGTTTACCATGAGTGAATTTGCCGATCAGAGACAATCGGAAGGAACAGGAAAGTTTTGCAACTTCCTCATCAGACAGAAAGAGGGCAGGTTTGCCTTTGTATGAATCCAATTTCTTGAGGGGTTCAATCGGTTGTGCATTAACAGAGGTGAAAAGGGAAGAAAAAGATTTCCGCCCCCAAGCTGAGTCTCTCCTTCCGGCAGCTTCGAAGTTCTACGGTAGGAAGGATTCTAACGAGAGAGAGAGAGAGAGGAAAAGCCACAAATGTGAATTTAATTATGATATATATGGCGCCATTGCTAGAATCTAATAAAGTGACAAATTGAATAACCAAACTCCACTAATATCTCTCTGCTGTTTCTAATTATGTCACTCAGAATGTTACAGTATAGTGCAAAGAAGACAGTTATTAAATGGAAAAATTATTAATATATAATGATATAAGTATTTTCTTAATTTATAATCCAAGACCAAGTCCAAAACTTGGTTCAAAAGAAACCTTACTGGGTAAGGAAAGCCAATATTAATTCAACGAATCAAGGTGATGACATTAATTTATATATCTTACCTTACCGAGAATTAATTTTACCACTGTGGTCTAGGGGAATAACAGAGAGAACCAGAGAGTTTGGCTGAAATTGAATCGTTAGGGTTAGAATTCATTTTACTTGTAAAATTGAATCTTTTTTGAAAAATTAATTGTTCTAATTTAGAATTTGACTTCGTGACGGATTGAGGTATTTGAAAATTAATTCGAAATTTATGAAGGTGAGTATAGGAAAATATTTCTTTTCTACGAACAAGATTTCAAATAATAAATTCTTTATAGTGTTTCGTTATTGATAAAATAAAAAAAAAGGGACATTTTTATTTTTACCCAAATTGAAACAATTATTTCTTATTTATCCAAATCTTCACAACATTTCACACATAATTCATATCTAAAACTAACTTTTCATTCTATACTCATTTTGACTTTTAATTAAAAAAAAATCCAAAACTTAACATTTATTCTCCTTTAACATGCATTTACTATATTACCCCTCTGCATTCAACACACACAACTACCAAAACCATCTACCTATAAAATGAATTGAAGAAACAACAACTAATATAATTCATTTGATTAGAAGTTTCGAACCATAGCTAAAAAAATTGCTCAAAGAATCATTCCCTTGTCGAAGAGAAAGAAAAAAACCAGCTTTTTATTGTGTTCGGTCCTTAAATTGGGTTTATTTGACATGCCAGTTTTGTTTTCCGAAATCAACAAGATGAAGGTAGGGGTTGTTCGAAGCTACATTGTTCAGTTTGTTTCTTTGTTTTTTCTTTTTTTTTTTTGGTGATTGGAAGTCTGGGTTCGTTCGTTCTGTTTTTTTTTTTGGTTCATATTTGGGTAGTAGCAGAAGAAAGGAAGGAAGGAAGTGGGATTGCAGAGATTTCAATCAAAGTGAGTAAATCGTGCCTTGCTATGTTGATTTCGAGACTTGAGTTGGGACTTTCGAGACTTGAGATAAGTTCGAGACCAGAGTTGGTTATTTCGAGACTTGAGATAAGGGCATTTCGAGACCCGATTGGGGGATTTCGAGACTTGAGTAGGGGGTTTTCAAGACTTGAGATAAGTTCAAGACCTGAGTTGGGGATTTCGAGACTTGAGTAGGGGGTTTTCAAGACTTGAGATAAGTTCAAGACCTGAGTTGGGGATTTCTAGACTTGAGATAAGGGTATTTCGAGACCTGAGTGGTCATTTTTTGAATAGGTTTCTTTGTGTTGTTTGCAAAAATGGATTACATTAGGATTGCTGTGCACGAGGGTGCGCTAAGTAGAATTGTGCATACGCTAGTCTTACCATCCGAAGTGAACTATGAAGAACTATGACAAACTTCATGAAGATTGACTTAAGCTTATTTGACATACAAATGTCAATTGGTTCTAAATTTTGTGATGGAAGTCAGAAATTAATAAAGATTGAAGACATGTATGACATCATTTATTTGTAGAGGGAAGGGGATCCTCAAGTTGTGGCCGTGAATAAAATTCAAAGAACTTACGAGGGTGGCATCTGTGGTGATATTGACCATAATTGTCCGTCCGGTCCAAATGATCGTGCAAGGGAGGAATTTATGGATGCAAATGATGAAGTGGGGACATCCGGATATATTCGAGGTGATAATTATGAATACGATGAAGAATATATTCATAGCGTTAAGGCTGATGATGATGATGATAACTTCCACGATAGGATGAGACAAATGATCCCATTTGAGCAATTTATACCTGACCCTTCTACTCAGTTTACAAACACGGTCTGAAATGAAAAAGAAGAGGTGCATTTTTTGGAAGACAAAGATGTTCCACTAGTGGGTTTTATAGGACAAGATGCAGCCTTTGACAATAAGGAAGAATTGGTAGCCGCAGTCCGTGAATATTCACTCGATATCCGATTTCCATATCACGTGGTACGTTCGGATAAAGGAAGATTTGAGGCAAGATGTAAGAATCAAAAAGATTGTACTTTTATGAGACTGCACAGTGTAGAGTTGGATGCCAGATTTAGGTTATTCACAAGTTTGTCACGATTCACACTTGTATCCAAACTGTATAGCAAAGCCAAAACTAGACTGTACGTTCAACAATAATTGGTCGTATGTACACTAGTAAACTAGCCGGTATGAATCGTACCCCCAAAAATGTGATTCAAGACATGCGGGAGAATTATGGTGTGAAGCTCGGATACACCAAGGCTTGGCGATCTTTACAGTGTGCAAAAAACATAGCTTATGGAACTCCAGAAAACTTATACAGACGGCTACCGTCAAACCTCCACATATTAGAGCGTGTACTGCCGGGGACGGTGACCAGTATACAGACGCGAGATGAGCAGTTTCTGAGGTTATTCTGTGCAGTTGGTCCTTCGATTGAGAATTTCAAGTACATGTGGCTCGTAATTATCATAGTTGCAACACACTTGAAAAGTGTATGTGCGGGCAAAATATATGCAACTGTCTATGCTGATGGAAATGGGCAAATTTTTCCCCTTGCTTTTGGGTTTGGCGAGAAGATGGCCAATGATTCATGGGAGTAGTTCTTAAGAAGATTTAGAACGGCATATGGATTATGGGATGATTTGGTTATTGTATCTGATCGACACAATGGCATATTGCACGCAGTGAGGATAGTATATCCCGAGGTTCCACTTGCCTTTTGCTATCGACATTTGAAGGAAAATTTAAAGACAATGTGGAAAAATCCTCGGGTTGCAATCTTTTTTAAAAATGCGACATATGCCTATGACAAGCGAAAATGTGACTTCTACTTTAGAGACATTAAAGATTTGCACCCTGGAGTTCATCCTTGGTTGGATGTCGAGGTAGGACGCCTGGGTTGGTCACGTGCATATTGTCCAAACAATCGCTACAATCAAATGACGAGCAATATCTTGGAGTCCTTCAACCAAGCGATCATGAAAGCTCGGACGTTGCCTATTACATCTGCACATGAGTTTTTTAGGAGCTTGTATCAGGCTTGGTTCAACAAACGTAGGCAAGCAGCAGTTACAATGCCAAATATTATCACCAACCGGGCTATGGAAATAATTGAGAAAGAAGCTAAGAAGGTCGACCCAGAAAGACTACGGACCACATCCATTCAGGATAGAGAGGAGTATGTCACAAGAAATATAACAAAGGAAGCAAATGTTATGGTGAATATCGTCTAAAAGAGCCATGAATGTCGGAGATGGGAAGTGGAAGAGATACCTTGTAAACTTTCCATTGCTATTGCCAGGTAAATTTTTGGTTCATTTTGTGACATATCTGCTCAATTTCAAGACAAACTATTCAATTTCGTGACTTACTTTTGGAATTTCATGACTCGAAGATAATTGTTTTTTATTTTAAAAAAGGTCCTTTCCGAGACTTACTGCTTGTGTCTCGAAATGTACCACTACGTCTCGAAAGTGATAATTAGGCCTCGAAATACATTTTTTGTGTCCTTTCATGATACAAAGTGTGTATTTCATGACATAATTACAAATTTCGAGACATGATGGTCCATTTTGAGACATAAGTGGTCGACCTCGAAATTAGGGAAACTGACTTCTTTTTTCATTTTTTAAAAAATTCTCATGTAATTAGATATTTCCACAACTCATTTACCTTAATTCTTTTTTATAGGGAAAATGTGGTTTATTATTACACTCTATGTTGTGGTCATTCATTTGACACAGAAAAACTGAGGATGGCATATGCACCTTTCATACATCTTGTGTCCTTGTGTTCATTTTCGAATTTAATTGCAGGTATGGATGACGTGGTCTTCAATCCTCCTATTGGCAGAAGGTTTGTCTGAAGACCACAGAGGCCCGCTTCCTCTCTCGAAACGAACAATACCGTTGAAAGAAAACTTGTAAAATATGGAAGAGAAAAGGACACCTGTCCAAATGCACACAACACGGAAGCCCCACATTTCAAAGAAAATGATCCAACATCGACTGACTTAAATCATGTCTGATTCGAAATCCACACAACAATCTCGAGTCGCAGGGGGTACTTGATGGGAAACTTCGTGACAAATTTTGTTAATATTGATGTCAATATCTCTGTGAAGGGTGTGGATTTTTATGCCGGCAATATCAATGTTGACAAGGTTTATAACATGTAAATGTTATTATTTTAACAAACAGTGAATTTGTCGTTTAATTTAAAATGCATCTTTGTCATCGAATCAAGGCCATGATTGTCTAACTTGTCTGAACACGGTGAATACAGAAGCCACATCTTATTCCTGAAGGCACACTGTATTGGCCCACCTAGATACAAAACCATCCCAAAAGCGATCCAAAGCTTCAACGATGAGCAAAATAGGCAGCTTTGTAGGCCTTCCTTGCTTTTTTCCATGAAGTACATGCTAATTGGAATTTTTCTGCATCAACAATCCAGAGCTTCGAAATAATCAACTCCAACAATTCAATGGGAAGATTAGCCCAATCTCTTTCAACTCCATTCTCGACCATGTCTCTTATTCTTCTTCTGCAGTCATGAAATTGGGAAAATAAATTATAGCAAGCACATTAGGAAAAGAAATGGCAAACCCATTTGACACTTGCATTAGTGATTTCGAGACATAAGCACATGCATTTCGAGACACAATATCAATTTGAGACAGAAAAAAGCCATTGCGAGACACAATATACATTTCGAGACACACAAAAAGCCATTTCGAGCCACAAAAAATACATTTCAAGACACACTATATATTTCGAGACACACAATAGCCATTTCGAGACTTACATATATCTTTTCGAAACAAAGATTTTCGATTCTTAACCCATTATTTTCATCCCAAGTATTCAATCGAACATAACACAGTTTAATCTATGCTTTCAACAAATACAAAATTGAAGTTAAACAACACATGCATTTGGTGCATTTCGAACATTAAAACTGTGTAATCATGCATTTCGGTACAAGCATACACTATAAAAATCTTATATTTCGTTACATACATTGTAAAATCACACTTGGAAGGTGAGCTTTGGTGAAACGGAAGTGAGGAAGAAGTGAAGAAAAAGCCGTCTTGGTTGCAGTCTGCACTGAGCATTTCAGATGGTGGCCGTGTCATTGTCATTACTATTTGTCAAATCAATCAAATCCATTACGGTGCCTTTGGAAAATTCATACACCACTGATACACTGAGTTAACTGCATTGCCATGTAGAAGAAAAACTATACTTCATTAAGTTACTAGAAAAGGATGATAAAATGAAAAATCCAAAAAAGTGAATGCAATGGATCACTTAGAAAATCCAGTCACTATTAACAATATAATCGGTAAGTTGGACTAAAAGTTTCCTAGTAACAAAAACAAATATTT
>JAOXNR010044392.1:0-19161 GCA_028571225.1 Parsonsia alboflavescens | reverse complement strand
AATGCAATAATAAATAATTTTCCCTTATTGATAGATCAAGGGGCAGAGGCAAGCGTGTCGGATTTCCTGAATTTAGAGTATTTGGAGTATTTTTAGTCGAATGGTTGTGTATGTGCTTGGGTACAGGTGATGAGAGGAAAATTGCAATGAAAGGGCGTGGGAGTTATGTGCCACCAGCTTATATACCTCTTGAAGGCAATCCAGAAGTGGAAAGGGATAACGAAACTGAGTTGGTGGATTCTGATCGATCAAAAGTCGGTGGGCGTGAGAATTACGGGAGCCCTCAACAATGGTCTTCCGGAATCTGTGCCTGTTTCGATGATCTGCAGAGCTGTGAGTTTCTTTCTGTTGATTTAGTTAAACGAATTTTTCTAGTTCTAGAGTTTTTTTTTTATATGCCAAATGAGCGATTGCCTAAGAACTACTCTTTACATTTTTCCTGATGCTTTGTAATCTATTTATGTTTTTTCAAGTTAAGGTCATTTCAGGTTTAGGGCAAGGCCCAACAGTTGAAATTTTGTATTCTAAACAGTATCACTGATCTGGTGATGGTACCTCTGTAAAGTGCAGCTTGCATTAGTAAATACAAACTCAGGAAAGTTGGTTGCTAGGGGCTAATATGGTGGTGGATATTTTCTTTCCCTGAGAATGGTTATTTGACATTGACAGAACGGGACTCGGGAATAAATTACATGTAATCACTTGTTGTAAAAGAATTTAGCATTATCACATCTTTCTCTGAAGTGCTATATGGTGATGCATCAGTGGAGGGCTTACATAGACTTAAGAGTTCATTTAAGATCAAGAACTGTACTGGATAAAGTAGAGTTAAGGACATGTTCATACATGCTAGCACAATATTCCTTAATTCATGTTATTATGTTTAAAAAAATAAAAGAGAGGGCAGGGTGGTAAAATGTTTCTAGTCCCTCTTGTTTTAGATATAAAATCCCAGAGGAGCAAAGTAAATTGATATAACATGAATTAAGGAAAAGGAATTTGGGTCAGAACCAAGTTATATGTGGTTGGTTAGCAAACTTATGTAGATTTTAGGAGAATAATTTCTCTTGTGTATTATTAATAAAGAATCACATGTATATACAAGTTTAGGATGCCAAAACTAGTTTCCAAATCAATCAATCTAAGATCTCACATATCGATTAAGATTTATGGTACCCCATACAATAATATACTTCCCTAACATATGTAACTACAAATCAATCTTGTCAACACTCCCCTTCAAGTTGGTGCAGAGATATGATACATGCCCAACTTGTAAACAAATGAATGAAAAGTTCTTTCACTTGAGTCTTTTTGTAAATATGTCAGCTAGTTGCCTTTTCATAATGATACACAAACTAAATCCTAGACACCGTTTGTAACTTTCTCTTTGACAAAATGCCAATCAATTCCTATGTGTTTAGTTTTTCATGTTGAACTAGGTCATATGCTATGCTGATGGCAGCCTTTTTGTCAACAGTATAATTAAATTCTCCCCCTTTTGTACAATCTCAAATCCATTTGCAACTTTCACCCAAATAAGTTCATGGGCACATTGAGCCATGACTCTATATTCTACTTCTACACTTGATTTAGCAAGCACGTTTTGTTTCTTGCTTCTCCAAGTAATCAAGTTTCCTCTCACAAGCATACATCTTTTTGAGATCCAGCCTAATCAGCAGTGTGAGCAGATATCTCCCCTTATCAACTAGCTCTCTGGCCCCTGTTTGTAACTTTTTATAGCTTTTAACGTTTATTCTACTGGTTTGCAACCTCAACCTCTCATATCAGTCTCTTTTAGGAATCTAAAATACACTTTCTTTGGGAATTAAAATTCCTTTTACTGATTTGACAACTTCAATTCTCAAGAAGTAGTGAAATTTTCTAACTCTTTTATCTCTTGTTATTACTATGTCAGTCACATAAACAATGGAAGAATGATTTTACCTTGATATGTCTTACAAAGAGGGAATGTTCAACACTGCTCTTTTGTTAGTTGAAGGAGATCATGGCTTTTCTGAATTTATCAAACCAAGCTCTGGAAGATTACTTCAGTCCGTACAAGGCTTCTTTAGCTTACGCACCTTCCTCTTAACTATTATCATTATCAAATCGTGAAGGATTCTCTTTATCCAAATCTCCTTGAAGAAATGCATTTTTCACATCAAATTGTTGTAATCTCAATCTAGGTTAGGTGCACAAGATAAAAAGGGCCCTGATGGTATTCATTTTAGTAACTCGGGAGAAAGTCTCTTTGTAATTCACCCCGAAAGTTTGAGTGACACCCTTTGCCACAATTATAGCTTTGAATCTTTCTATCGAAATATCAGCTTTGTGTTTCATAATGGACACCCATATGTAGTCAGCCAATTTCTTATCCAGTGAAGGTTTGGCAAGTTCCCAAGTCTTACTATTAGAGACAGCATTCATTTCTTCAACTATAGCTTGCTTCCATTTTGGTTCCATGGGAGCTTCTCTTCAATTCTGTGGAATAGACACAGAGTAATTAATGCTTTGCGTGTGAGCTATTGCCCTCTTGGACTTTCACTGCACTCTATATGTTGATTGGTTAAGTGATGGGCTTGCTGATGGTGATGACACCAGGCAAGGAGAAAACTTAACCTTCTGGTAATGCAAAACTTATTGCTGCAAGGGAGAACAAACTCACCACAAACAAGTAGCCACTCTAATACCATGAGATTTTAGGAGAATAATTTCTCGTGCATTATCCACAAAGAATTGCATATATATATAGATAGATATTAGTTTAGGATACCAAAACTAGTTCTCAAATCAATCAATCTACGATCCATCCGATCGATCTAAGATTTACATTACCTTATCATACAATGAGAAATTTTTATGTGCAGCACCATGTCATCACAATAATTTAGTGTAGCAGTCCAATGACTCTTCTCCACATGTATCTTTCAGCTGCATCAAGCTAATCCTATTCATCCATGAATTAAAGCCGTTAAAAACTTAGTTCACTCTTTCCAAATCATTTCGCCTTCCACTCCCAATATTTCCGAAACAGAGATTTCTGATTGAAAAGATCTATCCAATATAGAACTAAAAGCAGAAGGAATCATTGGATTGTTGGAATGCCGTGGAAGCAAGGATTTGGGAGAAGGGTGAAGGGAAAATCTTTCTTAACTATGCAATCTGAGAGAAAGATTGTCCAATTATACAATTGTTGATTATGTAGACCCAAAAATTTTCTCTCTACTATCACTTTGCAGCTGCACACGAGAACCCAAAATGGTATCATGAAGTGGAAGGGTATAAGGTTAAATCAGGGAAGAACAATAATGAGAATTCCGTATGAACGTGACTGGAATTCAATCGGATGTCGCAGTTAATTGAGAAAGCAATGGGTGTTATACTTATTAGTTATGTTTTCATGAGAGAAATTAATTGATATGGCGATAAATTGTTTGACAAATATTGAGGAAAAATTCAATATAGAATTTAAAGAAAAATTCATGTATTGTTTTCTAAATTAGAAAATATCTCTATTCTTAAATCAATTCTTTGTTAGAAATGGTGTTAAATTCCTGGATTGGCAAGATGTTGCAAGGAAGGAATCATGTGATTACTTGATATGCTCATAAAGTGTTGATGAAATGCTTAAGAGAAATTCAATGTCTTGCTCAAGTTTAAAGAAAAAGTTCATGGCGCTTCTTTTGAATCCTGAATCTGAAAATTTCTCTCTCTCTCTCTCTCTTAATGAATCTCTTTGTTAAAAAGAGTGTTAAATTCTTGGATGTATAGGATTAGCTTGATGTCATTGAAAGATACATGTGGAGAAGAGTCATTGGATTGCTGCACTAAATTATTGGGATGATGTGGTGTGGCAACACACAAAATTTTCTCCTATACAATAATACACTTTCCTAAAATATATAAATACGAATCAATCATATCAACACTTAAATTATATTTTAAGTTTACTACCTATTGTGTGCTTGTGGAATTTTACTTGAAAGTCCAGGCAAAAGATATTATGATGTTGCCTTTTGGCATATGTCAGTGTCATCAATTGACCAATAAGCACTAGTCATTCATTGAGAAAACCAGAGTTGTCAAAAAACTGCCATGGCGGATTTGAAGTGAAATGCCTTATATATTTATGGCGAAGCAGATTTTATTGGGCTTATTTTAGTAAATTAATCCATAAGAAAGCCCAAAAAAGTATAACCCTTAGAATTTGTCTGAATGGATCTAATTTAGTCCTATTTTCAACTTTTCAACCTCCAATGACACGTGTCTCTTTCTCACCTTCGGCTTTAGTTAACTCACTTTTTTGATTCTTCCTCTTTCTTTACCATCTTCTTCCTCCTTAGTAAGATCTCCTGTAGTCCTTCTTTGGGTTCTGCTGCCTCCTTCCTCCTCTGATTTTTTTCCCCTGAATTTTCTTTTTTGGATATTCTTGCAATTCAGATTTTCTTTCTTGATTTTTTTCTTCAGGAATTAGGATTTTTCAAATTGCCTAATGATTTCTGGATTTTTTTTTTCAAATTTTCTGGTGAATAATGGTCTGCAAACTATTTGGAATTTCGTTATTTTTTAAAGCTTATTTTGAAATATTAGGATTTTGATGGTTATGTTTTGAATTATTTGAATTTTCATTCTTAGTTTGCAATCTTTTCCTGGTTTTCCCTTCTGCAATTTGAATTTATATTGTCATTTAATGTTGTTTAAGGTGATTTATTTCTCTCAAAATTTTATTAATTGTGTCTATTATCATTGTATATGAACTTTGTGTTTAGTATAAATTTAATTATAATGTTATTTATATTAGCTGCCATCCATTTGCCATATCAGTTTTTAGACATTCCACCATAAACCACCACCAGCCATCTGCTATTGACAACTATGGAGAAAACCTGATATTGCTCTTTTTGTTGATTGTGGCAGGTTTCATTATTCTCCTATTCTAATTTGAGTTCTTATTTTTGAGGTTCTGTCACTGTCATTTTAAACTGAGCCTTACTTTTATCTGATTGCATCAGAAAATTCGGTTAGCTTTTCATATCTTGACTTCTTTTCTGGTCACAATGTGGTAATCTCATGACTAGTTTCATAGTCACCTTTTATGTTTCCAGTCAGGGGTTTAGTCCTCCTGTGCAACAACTAAATTGGAGTGATTTCTAAACCAAACTGAAACTCTACCTGACATTTCGGAGATCCATTCAATGAGAAAACTAACTGTAGTTGTTAATGTGAGTGATTATTTTGCATACATAGCATAAACTTCATATTCAGTTCAGTGCTAAATGAGTTTAATTGTCAATGTAATACTAAATCTAAATATGTTTTCATGGAAATTGCTATTCATATTGATTCTCTTAGAGCATTATTTCTCATGTTTTGAGCAGCTGAAATGTTCTCAGATAGAGAGGAACAGTACAAATATGAATATTGTATCTGATGTCTTTCCAATTGGTCGAAAAATGTGATTTAAGCTTGAGTACATTTAAGAATTGACAGGCTATATAGCTACACGAAATTTTCCCAAAATGAACTACTTCTTCAGATAGGCATTTAATTTGAACATCTAGAAGTAACCTCCTTACTTAGAATGAAAGAAGAGACTATATTCTATTTCCACAAATGGCTCTAGCCATTGTCATAGAAGGTAAAGTGCTAACATGTAGGTGGTAAAATGTCATCTTAAGTTTGTTGGGCTAAGTCAAATATGGATATTCTGTTTTGGATTCAGTATCAAAGCTATTGGCTATTTGAATCTGCACCTCAAATTTGCATCATGTTAAGAGAACTGAGCTATTTGTGGACTTCAAGACTCTGTTATGATCAAGGAGGCACTAACTTGTTTAGAGCACAAAGAGTAATGTCTATCTACAACAGATATGCCATCTTAAATTAATAGATGTGATCATCATTATGTTGATAATGCATTTATATATGTGTGTGCCTTTCCTTTTGTACTGTGATGCCCTCATTGTCATTTGCTTATGAATGGTAGTTCAACTAAGTAATTCCATGTATCTTTTCTGGTCAGGTTCTGCTGGAGTTTTTTGTCCCTGCTTTCTTTTTGGGAAAAATGCTGAGTTTTTGGGGTCTGGAACCTTTACGGGATCATGCATGATACACTTTATTCTATGGGGTCTTGTTAATACAGTCTGCTGCTTCCTCACGGAAGGTGTTCTTTTGGGTTTACCTGGATGCTTTGTGGCATGTTATGCATGCAGCTACCGAAGGGCATTAAGAGAAAAGTACAATCTGCAGGTATTTGATTTATATATATACGCATACATGCATATGTACTTTTTAAAAATCTTAATTATATATTTAAATAATAAGGTTTTGAAAAAGCATTGACTTTGGCCCAGGAATTGGTTGGAAGATCCTTGAGGACCTTTAGCACTAGCTCACTAATGATTGAATTTTTCCTTTTTTTCTTTTGTGCTTTAAGATTTGTTCTTTTACCTTTTTTAGTTATTTCTTTTTATAGTTGAGATGTTTGTAACAGTTTCTCTAGTTTGTTTAGAGAAAAGAAATGAAGAGGATGATGCCCATCAGTATCTTGTGGGCTTTTCTCCTCTAAGATTAACCTTGAAAATTCTATTGCAAGTAAAGGATCACCTAACAAGAAAATTTGTTAAGTGATGTCTCATTTACGTACTTATATGGATTGGTGAGTACTTAAGAAATTGTATACTTGAATTTATACGTTAGAGTGAAAATATGCCCCTCTTGCTCTTGCATTGAGTGTCAAATAGCTTTTTTGTTTGGGTTTTGGTTAAGTCATAATTGAGAGAGCTATTGAGATCAAAGGATGCTTGTTCTGAGAAACAAGTTTGAATGGGGGTATTAAGAAGAGAAAGAGAAAACTAAGAACCTTTAGAGATAATGTTCCAAGTAGGAAATAACAAGACTTAGTATTTGCCTATTGAGCTGCTTGGATATGAGTTGTCCTCCTTGCATCATTTGAGCTTAGACATTTGGCCATTTGTAGATTTATAATGAGATTAAGGCTATAATGGTGCAGCTTTTGATTTAATCTTTTAAGAAATGCCTCATTCTCAATAAAAGAAAATTTAAGAATTTTAAAAAAAAATTTCTTACAAGGTAAGGCTACTTTTGGTGATTAATTGTACCAGTGGGAACTATTCCCATTCAGAAACCTGCTCGTTACATATATTGCCAAAGTAATTGTAGATTTCTAAGAGGCTTGGAGGACTAGTTTACCTCCTAAATGCTTGTAAGTAAGAAATAAAATTTTTTTCTTTACCATAAAGATTGATTAGCAGTGGTGTCCCTTATATGGATGCTGTCAAAGTTTGGGAATTCCATCATGATGTGAGGTTTGTAACTAGATTGCAACTTCACCAGGAAGGTATTGCTTCATCATCATCAATTCTGTGCTCACTAGCTTGTCATTAGTTTGAAGAGGCTAGAGTTGGCTCTATTCCCCTACTGCGGTTTTCATCGTCAGGATTAGACTCAAATGGTGCCTGAAGTGCAGGAACTTCCGCTTGCAGATACCCACAATGTGAACTTGAGAAGCTATGGTGGCAAGGGGGCTACGATGGGATCAAGGGGAGTATGGGATATAGATGGGGTGTTTTGGGAGCCCTATTGGGGATTGGAAGCATTACGAAGATTTACCATCTTGGGTCAAAACAAGGTTCTGATACCAAATTTGATGGAACCAGAGCTGAAAAACTTCATTTACATATATATATATATTTATTTATTTATATTAAAGTGTAATTTGTGCAATTCAAGGACAGGTCTCCTAAAACCAGAAAACAACTTGCATACCATCCTGAAAAGAGACTTGTCTTGGACTATTTATAATAAAATCTTGAAGATGTTATTACGACTAGAGTTAAGCAAGAAATAACTATACATGCAGTAGAAAGTGGAAGAAGTGGTGGAAAGAGGAGGGTATGAAGAGAGTAATAAAAACCCTTTAGACTTCATAAGTATGAGACAGATTCCCTTTGCCAGAGTACAGTACAACTACATAGTCCATTATTTCTTTTCCATGACTGCGAAGATTAATAGAACTCACTATCTCAAGAGCAACTGTTTTGAATTTGAAAAAATAATTAGGTTAAGACCTCTGTTCATACCTGGCTAGAATGGTTTGTTTTTTAGTATGATGGCAATAGAAATATACACTGATGAATCTGAATTGTACTACTCCATTCAAAATAATTTGAACCTCTACAATATTTGGCATTATTTTTGTGAGTTCAATGAAAATGAAATGCTTCCATTTTTGGGCCATGCCTGTCTTATTTTATTATTCATTTTTGATGCAGGAGTCTTTTCTTTAGCAAGAATACCTCATGTCGTGTAGTAGGAGTGCAGGCAAGAGAAAATGCCCGAACTGACTCTTGCATGGAGCTCTTACTTCACGATCAGTTTTTCCCCCCTTTGTTTTGCTTTTGGAAAAAGAATATTTTAGCGGGTTCCTACTCTTTCCATCAATACATCCCTCACTTTTCGAAAGCTAAATCTAGTTCTGAGGATGGATGAAATCAGAGATCGTTCCCAAAACGAAACCGTAATGATTTTACATGAGGCTTTAAAAATAGAGATATGCAGCTTTCAGCAGATTTACCTGAAGACCAGTTAGGCACCTGACTGCTTACTTTATTTCCCAAAGCGATCAATTCCCCTTGTGTATCAACCACAATAACAAAATAGAAATTCCAAAAAGCCAATCATCAAGAAAATGTTGGGAGCTTGCTTTTACTGTAAATAGAATGGGGAAACACCTGTATATTCAAGATGACAGATGTATATATTATACACTTCAGGGTTAACAGAATAGGAAACTAGAATAACAAGAATCACTAGGATGAAGTCTAGTTCCTGTAGCTAAGCAATCCTTACAATTAAGCCTACTAATCATATGACTATATATTCTGATAGTTCTCATAAACTTCTTGCACTGCATCCATATTTATGCCTGACCTTTCCATTGTACATCATTCTGTATAAAAGAAAATAACTTGACATACAAGGAAAATCAATCTAAGACTGTCCAAATTTTAACCTCTGTTAACCAAATTAAGGCAACAGTATTGACAGGAAAATAAAATGCTATTGGCATGTACCTGACAATGTCCGAACTACTGTTTTATATGCATACTCTTCTCTGCCCTCTTAGCTGCTGCACATCAAGTCTGGTTTTGATGGGCTGTGAAATCTCTGTGGTGTGAGATCTCCATGTTTCTTGATAGACAAGTTGAACAATGGAGCAAAAAAGTGGTGCCTCTTTTGGTATTGGATTTAGAATCTGTTCTTTGGGGAAATTATTCTTCCCCTTTTTCTTATTGGTGAAAAGTAATTTCCCTGTTCTGGTATTTCTTACCGATACAAGGAATTGATACATTCCTTCATTCAGCTTGAATATTTTCATTTTATTCTTGAAATCCTAAGAGAGTGTCTTCATGTCAAATAGTTTTACAGTCAAGTCATTTACAAAATAGACAAGATTTCAAATGTTAGGAACTGGAACTTTTCTTAATTTGTACTTTATTATTCTTTCTCAAGTTTTGTTTTATATTTCTTTAAGATGATGTACAACCAACTAGCTGAAAATATTTTAGACAGCCATGCAAATTTCATAAGACATCCTTCCTTTCTCATTGTTGAATATGAGAATCTAAAATATCCAACAAGCCCCAAAAAATACAAAAGACCATCTGAAAATATTCTTAGCAGCTATCCTTGGATGGGAGAGTATCAGTATTTTCACATTGAGAATTTATATGTGATACACTGTTGTTAAATTTCTGCCATGGTGGCAGTGGCAGAAATCAGAATAAGTGTCATGTATGGTTCTATGTTCTGGCGGAAATCCATGGCTGTGTGGCATTCTATGGCAGTTATGGCGGCTACGGCAGCCTAAATTACCCAAAATTGCATAGCTACCCTTCTTTAAATTAAGTGGTTATATTTTATTTTGATCTATTTAGTAAATTGACTCTTAGGAAGACATAAAATCCTACCAATTTGACTGAATTAACCCCAAGTACACTTTGCTATTGTTGTTGCTACCTTTACTCTCTCTTTCAGATTTCTTGAAGACTTTTTTTCCCCTTTTTCCTGAATTCCTTACTCCTCTACTCTCTACTCCCTTCTTCCTTCTTCCTCCTTCCTCCTCCATCTTCTTCTTCTTTTTCTCTTCTGCTGAAATGGTGTCATAGAAGAAATAAAAAAGCAGAAAAAAGGTTTGCTTTGCTATTTCAGGAGATGTATTGAAATTAGTTGTCCTTTGGATCACATATTGGTTTTATGTATTTGACTAGTGGGGAAGATAGATCCAACACTGCAATCCTAGTTTGGTCTCCTGTTGTAGTGGCTATGGGAATGTTGTCTGCAAATTTATATATAGTTTTATAGAAAACTAAATGCCTTTCATGGATACTAGACAATTGGATGGAGGGATGATGTACATGCCTTTAATTTCATTTCATGTTGCTAAAAATTTATGTGATAGTTACAATTGCATGAATATGCAGAAAATTTGGGGCCAAAAAATATTTATTACACATGATTGGGTTAGTCCCCCAAAATTGCAGTGAGCCACTTGATCATTTTGATGCTATTCTGACAAAGATTAGAGTGCGATTATATGTTGTTGACCTTCTTAATCTCTAATGCAGGAAGCTCCATGTGGGGATTTTGTGACGCATCTTTTTTGCCATTTATGTGCCATGTGTCAAGAGTACAGAGAAATACGGGAAAGATCTGCGGGCTCTAATGTCCCAAACTTAAATTTAGTAGAAGTGACTCCTCCACCACCACAATCAATGGAATCAGCTCCATCAAACTAATGCCTTTTTTCCATCTGATTAAGGTGAGTCAAGAGGTTGTCTCCTCGAGGCATTGTTGATTAATGGATCGAGAGAATACTTTTGGATATTTGAATTCATGGAGAGTAAATCGGCCAAATGTGATACTGGGCAAATTATGTTCTTATGTTTAAGTGGCTTTAAAAAATGTTGAAGCAATATAAAGCACACTTTACATGTAAGTCATTGAATTATACATCTTAAAACTTATAAAATTAATTTAAGTACAACTTCTGTCCCACAATATAAGTCATTAGTTATCATTTTACATAGATTAAGAACTGTTAAATGTGGTTATATTTTTGACAAAAATGCCTTTTTTCTCTCTCGACTCTCATTATTAATGACAATTCTCTTTCTTTATAATAAATTAAATAGAATGTTAGTGTAGAATAAGAATAGAAAAAATATCATTAATTAAATTGAAAATTAATGGAAGATAAGAATAGAAAAAAATTATAATTATGCATCAACTATTGTAAAACGACTTTTATTATGGGACAAACAAAAGATCCTTAAATGACTTATATTGTGGGATGGAGGGAGTGTCTCTTATATTGTTGTACTTATTTTGCTTTGTTGCATTTAATTAGTCCGCAACCTTCAATGTTTTTTAAAACTGTAGTTTAGTAGATAATTTCCCTTGGAAGTTAAAATGGTTTGTCATTGTCCTTCATAATGGGTTGAACCACATAAGCACACTGTTGACATGATTTTTTTTGTGCAGGAATGCCCAGCATTTTTTCTTGCCATTCATGTCCTGTACTTGGGAAATATGGAGAATGATTGGGATGTCCAACTCCTGGGCTCAAATTTAGTAGAAGTAACTAATCCAACACTAAACTAGATTCTGCTGCATCATGTTAATAGCTTTTACAATCTGATTCATGTGAGTGAAAAGTTTTTTCTCCCTTTAATATTTTTTTTGTTATCCATACCGTTTTGTAGTGTAAATCCCTTTTACATCTTGTCATTATTGAAACTAGAACTGCAGCTCATGATTTTATTTTGTTACTGTGAGATGAGCAGTTATATATAGGTCTATTTATAATGGTTTGACTGATCCATTGGAGTACCTGAAAAAATTTCCAGCATCTAGATTCTTTCATGTATTGCTTCAAGAAATGACCAAAGAAAAGAGAATTATGCAATTGAAGGAAGCAATTTAGAGTCAAAATGAAATGGAGAATATTATTTGACTAATGGTACTAGAAAAACTGGATTATTAGGACATTTTTGTAATCAAGACGCAATTTTTTTGCTCTGGAATAAGAGTTTGATTAACTTGAAATACTAATGTACCATTTCTGCTTCTAAGTATCAGTTCATTGCCAAATTGAGAACTGTTTACAGTTGAACCTCTATAATGTGAAATATTCTTGGTGTGACTTCTGCAAATTTGATCTAGAAATCTAGATTGAAATTCTCATCTTATCTTGGCATTGTAGCAAACCCATTCCTTATAATTCTTAAGACTAAACTTCAAAACATCATGAGAATGTCTAATTATGGAAATAACACTTTTCAGTTATCATAATACCCTTTTCTTAAAAAGGAAATAAGTAAAATTTATTAACGTAATTTCTCAACAAATATAATAAAAATATTATGAACTAAATTAATTGATAATTATAGTACTAAAAGATTTATTTTCATAGTTTAGCATTATTAAATTGATTTCTTCACGTAATTATTTTAGTGTGTATATATACATGTGCTTAGGGGCACTTATGCAAATGCCCATATTTAATGAATACTCCCTCCTCGGAAATGAATGTCATTTTTGCTTCATTATAAATTAATAAATGTGTTTGAATTTTTTAGCATTACCACTTATATTTTTTTCATTATTATAATTTTTAGTGTTATTTTTAAATTAAGGAGGTGGTTAATAAAATTATATTAGAAATCTTTTTATTTTAGGAAATGAGACATTTAATTTCGAAATCCAAAATAGAAATAGGGATATTCAAATCTAGATGGTGGGAGTATTATTTATATGTGATATATATACATATATATACACACACACACACACTGTAATGGAATAGTATTTTAATTAGTTTAGCATGTGGACTTCAGCACTACTCTTAAGAAGTTATAAATTAGGAATATATCTTGATGAGGTATTTTAAGGGATAACTAGGGGAGAATTTCAGTTAATTGTAATTGAGAAATCAAGTGGATTTCAATTGTTATTTAAGGATTAATAATCTGACAAGTGATCAAGTTCATTAAGATGAATTGTGGAAACTTAAGGGAGAATATTTTTGCAGATAAAGACAAGAAAGAGTTGGGTGTTGAATTATCTAAGCATATCTAGGGTTAATGCAAGAATCTTGCATTAATAAGTGTGAACAATTTGAATGAGAAATTTTTATTTTTGAAGGCAAAGTGAAATGCCATATAAGAAATTAATAATTGGTGATAAAGGATGATTGTTGTAACATTTACTGATTAGAATTCATGACCCACAAATACATATCAGGACTTGTACAAATGCCCGGTGTGTCTTACCACATATTGTACATGGAAAGAATCACATCTTGTAAGGTGTTCTCAATGCGGCTAGCAACCCTTGTATTGACAAAAAGATTGAGCACGAAAGTGTAAATCAAGAACTCCTCCATTTCATGTTGAGATCATGCTCAACCTTAATGCCAAATGGTCAAAAAAGAGGTGATAAAGGGTTAGGAGATTAATGACATGGTAATCTTGCAAGAGTACATGCTATTTGACTCTCCAATGAAATACCAAAACCACTCTTCCACTCCCTGAAACAACCAGCTACTAATACCATTGTTTTCTTTCATTCCACACTCAACTTTTTACCATTCTCTCTACTCTCAATAGAATTTGCACTTTTTTTCTCCTTCTCTCCTCTAAGCTCAAAATACATCACCAAGAAATGGTTATTTTGGATTTTAGATAGGAAGAAGCAAAAATCAAGTGATAACAAGGAGCATTTCACAAGAAAATGTATTGCGCATTCTGTTCAATTTGAGTTAATACTTTACGGTATGGAATTCCATATTAGGAATAAATTGAACGCATGATATATTTATGTTGTTTAATGTTAGATGTTGAAAAAATTAAGTTTGCACGAGTAGAAATGAAGTTTGGATCATGATTCATAGCATGCAAAGTTAAATGTCTAAGATAATAGATATAAACGTGGAATGTAAATATATTATCATGCATGTGATTGATATGTGAAGAACGGTGTCATGCATGAATTTGGTGTTGATGTTGAGTTTGTTTCTGAAAATATTTGATGGATCTAGATGGATGGTTGAATTGAATGAAGTAAATGTGACGAATGAATTAAATGTGTCAAATGAAGGACAGTGTTACGTTTTTGTTATTCTAGTATGAAATTGTTAGAAAATGATTGTGGATAGGTTAGTGAGATGATTAAACTAATATTTTTTGATTGTGTATTGTTTTACTAGCATATGTGGTCTAAGGTTTTAAAAAGTGCATTTATGCATATTGATAATAGTGTTGTGCACAAATTTGATTTGAAATATAGCTTGAAATATGGTATTATTGCAGAATGAATCTGTTAAAACTTGAAGCATAAAAGTTGTGTGAAAATGTCTCAAATTCATTTCGAGATATCATATGCTCAAATTTGGACCGTCTTCAAAATATTTAAGATTTCTATTTGGAAATTCCACACAGGTCAACTTTACCTTCATAAAATAATATGGAAAAAAATTTCACAAAAATAAGAAATCTTGTTAGGAGTCCAATGGTTCTAGAATTTTCAGATTTGGACTTGTCTGGACTTAATGCAAAAGAGTGGGACTTGCCAAATCTGGAAGTTACTCTCCCAAAAAGAAATAAAAGGAGCTTTGAAATAATTAGGTAACAATTGATTAAATGACTCTATTATGGTATATCAAAATATAATTTAAACTCTCTGCACTTGAGAATAAATTAGTAAACAAAAATGAGATTATAAGTAAATTGGAATTTTTGAAAATTGGCTTGATAAACTAAAGCAAACCAAACCATGCTAACAAACGTGAGGTCATGTGCATAGTTGTCTAGCTTTCAAGATATTTAGTAGTTAAACTCCACTTCTCTTTATCATGTTAAACTTTGTGTTTAGCATGGTATTAAAGTAGGAAGTCCAGGGTTCGACTCCTATTTTTAACAAATATGTTGTGTTTTTCCCATGTATTGTTAACAATGTGGTGGCCTTTATTGAAAATTCGTGTTAATTTATCATTCGCGGGGAACTTCTACCGGCTTAAGCTTCTAGGAGGGTGAAGATTTGATGAAGGAATTTGGAATATTGTGAATGAATCTTACAAGTCAGAAGCATTAGGCCCTATAACTCTAGCTAGAAGACAAGTAACCACTCGTGGCATGCACGTAAGTTCCACTTTCTACTCAAAAGCTTTTAGTATGTGCATTATTTAAATTGCATACATACTCCCTGTGTTTCACCATATAAATCTTTTAGTAATCAAGGTAATGATTGTTTTAGTAATTAATATTTTTCATAGATTAAAATATCCCTTATATTAAATATAGTGTATATTAATTCAAGTATTAAAATGTGACGAAGAGGGGTAAGACCGAAAACTTTCTATTAAACACTCTTTAAGAAATAAAATTTTTTTATTGTGAAATATATATATTTTTTGGTTGGAATGACTTCTATTTTAGCATTGGAGTTACTTTTTATTAATTCTTCTCATTGATTTGGATAGCTCGGCTCTATTTACTTGCTGATTTTACAAACATAAAAAAAATACCGAAATTTGCTCACTAATTTTCAAACATGACAATGCCAGCCTTGCTTTGTGCACTAAATCACAATTTTAAAAAGTTTCTTCATTTTCCTTGAAGAAGTTTTGAAATCGAAAAGTTTCCACAATTTATCTGCTGAAATGCAAAAATTGATAAACTATCTTAATTTGAGTGCTGAAAGTATGAAATTTGCTTCATTTTCAGCATTTAAATCTTGATTTTGGGAAATTGTCTCAGCTTGCATAAAGAAACTCAAATGTTTGAAACTGCCTCTTTCTGTGCTAAAATACATCCATGTGTGCTAAACTTATTTTATAAATTCAAAATTTCAAACACACTTTGCCTCTGGATTTGATTGGAAGAGTGAGAAACCTCACTTCACTTGTTATTTGGAATTGCTGATTGATTGATTACTCAAAGGCACTCTATTTTGTTTAGTTAGACCTATGGGGATGTTCCACTGAATTTGGCTAGTCACCAGTATGAGGGTCTCTGAAACTCATTAGATTGACAAATTGGATATATTATTGTTGTTTGGTCACTCCTGTGATCTTAGCCCTATTGGGCAGGAATGTGAGTACCGCTGTGCTAAGCTTAATGGGTCACATTATCGTTGCAGTCTTGGATGGCCAGAGCAGAGAATGGCTTGGGATTCATGTTTTTGTTAAAGGTAACTCATCAGGCTGGTGGATTATGCTTTCTTGATTGTTTGGTAGATAAAGGTTTAAAATTGTATAGATATTTGTTGAATAAACTGAGTGATGAGTTTCTCGTTATGCCAAAATTACTTTCAACTATGAAATTTTTGGAGTGACTTTGATTGAATCGGATTATTCACTATCCATATTCCCTAAAATGAATTTCCTTCTTGATCTATTCAGTGATTCTAATTTCTGCAATTGAAATTGAATGCATATGGTCCTTACTAAAATTTTTAGCTTGACCTTCTGGAATCAAAATGGCCTTTTGGTTTGAAATACTTTCACATATGTTATATCTTTGTTTTATCTCTAGAATGAGATAAGTTTTTAATTGTCACGGAAACATACGAAATGTTTTTAAAGTGCAGAATTTTAAAATCAAGATACATACACACATTTTGAACATAGTGAGCCTAATCTTACACAGTTTTGCATATAATTTCTACAAGTTCTGCTGGTGAGTTTAGATAAAGGATCTATGGTTGATGTCACTGTTCTTCTTTTCTTTTATGCTGATGGAGCTGCTCTACTCTTATTATTGATTATTATGTTTCTATACATTCGATATTGAGATTTACTACTTTCTTATTATTATTGAAAAAAAAAGGTCTACTTTACCCTTTTATTACAAGTAGAGTTGGGTATCATCCATACTTTCCGAAATAAAGGATCAAAATTTTTTTAAACAAAAATACTAAAGTTCAATACAAAGAGGACGAGCTCCCTACACTAATAACAAATTAACATCAATAATTTGATGGACACAGGACTCAACAGAAGGTATGTAAAAAGAATCCTGAAACAATATAGCATTTCGCCAATACCAAAGTGAGACAATAGAGATTCAAAAGTACAAATTCCAAGAGCCAGGTAAAGAAGAACATCTCCATTCCTTGATAAGATTGTTATCCACCCAAAAAATAATATGGTGCTCATAAAAAAATTCTCTATAATAATCTCTTGACACAAGATACCTCCAAACAGCCTCAAGTGTACAATCTCATAATGCAACTCCCTGCTGCAATTACAGCTCAAGCAAGCTGGGGATGAACAGAAATATCTTAGATATAGTTGTTATTGGTTTTTAAACGTCCCTTTTGAATCAACCATAAGAGAATAGAATATCGCCTAGGAGCCTTAGATGTCCAAATCCAATGCCAACCTTTATCTGGTGGAGATGGAGGCAGGAAAGAAATATTATAGGCTGTTTTGGATGAGAAAATTCCAGTAGCCGTCAAAGGCCATCTTGGCTTGTCCGGTTCTGCATCATTGAGAGTGGCAAGTATTAAGGTGTTGCATGCATTTTCCGTTAGAAGAGGTTGTAAATATGAGAGGTGCCAACCAGTATTAGGATCATGATATTCACAAACCCTCTTACTTTGTTCAGAAGCTGGTATTCGTGTGACTGTATGTTGGAGAAGTGGTCCAATCGATAACCCATTGTCTTTCCAAAAGGATATCATCCATACTTTGGGCTGCATGAAAATACAGACGATTTGATATGCATGTTGAGTTTTGAAAAGGGTACAAATCTGCATTGCTGATAATTTCAGAAATGGATAAATCAGCAAAATATTTGTAAATACACCGTGTTGATTCTCTCCGTTTCAGTGGATTAATTATTTTGCTAGAATTGTTTGGCACTGCTTTCCGTTTGGTTTGATGGTAAGTGAAGAGATACTGTCTCCTATGGATGCCTCTGTTCTAAACTTGTTGCAAAAATTTGAGATTCCTCGTGTGTTTTTATGCTTGTTGTACGATGGTACAAATTCCATTTGGCTGGTGCTTCCATCATTACGTCAAATTGATGCCTGCTTGTTGGGTAGTGGGGTGGGAGAACAATGTTTTCAAATCTAAATCTGGCATCGAACCGAACTGAGAGGTTGAGGTTGTCTTTTCTTTCCTCTTTTAAGGCTGGTTTACAGACTTCAGACCGGTCTATGAGATCATAGTCGGCTTTGATTTAGTGTGTCGATATTTTTATTTTGAATTGAATATCGTATCGTCTAAATTAGTTAAAATTTTATTAAAAAATTGATGTCGTTAAATTTAAAATGAATTAGGTTAAATAATTTTTTAAAAATATTTACAAATCAAAATGGAACATTCCATAGAGATCGATTACTTGTATATTTCTCCATGAGTATATTCTTTGGGAGGTTTGAATGAAGGGTGACAAGGAATGATATAAATATTTGTGGGGATAGATTGAAAGCCACTAATGTCACAATATTGGTTGCAAGGAGAATATGCTGAGGCCGAACTAACTCAGTCCCTTCAAATGGCAAAAATCAAGATCTGCAACAAATGAAAACAAGTGGTAATCATGAAGAATAAAAGTCCAGAGAACCATTTTTTTTTTTCACTCACGTTGTTGTATGGCCTGAAGGTGAAAAACAATATCTTCACCTGTGGAATACTCCAATCAGAACCTAATACCATTGTCTCATATACCTCCTCCAGCAAAAACCAGAGTTTCATTATATCAAAGATGAAAGGTTATATGATCCAGGAGGGGAGGGATATAAGGAGGGTAAGGGGAAGCGTGGAGGTAAAAAAAAAAAAAATCTTTTTCTTGTGCATTCAAGTTAGAGAAAGTTGCCAGGGGAGATTAAAATAGAATTTTTATTTTTGGTATTGGAATGTGTAAATAATATTTATAATGAGACAAGACATAGTGATATTTAAATTTAAAATAGAGGGAATAATATATCAGATTTTTACAGTGCAATCTCAAATGGTAGTCACGTGCCATTTGGTATTCAATACGAAACAACAGTCCTTGTTACTAAATTAGTTATGGGATTTTGTTTGTATGGCAGAACCCCAAAACACATACATACTTTTAGGCTCTG